>JACXGM010028090.1:0-14223 GCA_016801145.1 Umbra pygmaea | reverse complement strand
ATTTTTGGATATATAGAAAAAAAATTCAAGTAAATATCCACAATGAATATCCACAATGAATATGACAGATGATGAAATAAAGAAAATGCATAATTATTTTCTGTTTTAATTTTTCTACAACCTCTTTGAAAGAAGCCTGCAAAGCCATAGTATATTGAGATAGTGTGCTGGAAGCAATTCAAATCATGTTGCTAAGGGGCTGGCCACATATGTCTAACATTTTAGAATGATTCAGTGAACAGCCAATGAGCTGTAGCTTTGTTTGTAAAACTATATTTTTAGAAAAAATGCAACGTGATGACGTTTACATCTGGGTCCTGAGACGAACAACATAATTTACGAAAGAAATATCTCTGTCAATATTCAGTTAAAATTGTTAATCTTGCACATTTTTAAGATCTCTGTTTTAGAAGGATGACGTATATGCCAAAATTGCTGAGCTTTAGGAAACTTTTCACATCGGTCTTTTGTTCAGAATTGCAGGCCCGTGGTTCAAATACACTAGGTTTTTCATTTATTTATGAATACATTCAGTAACGGTCTGGTCAAGAAATTGAAATTTTCACAACAAGATGGATGTTACCTGGGAAAACTATGCTTTATGTCATTACTGAGACCCAAAAAGAAGGATTTACGACTGTAAGTACAACATTTTGTAGTAAAAGGTTAACATAAGTAAAATGTAATTGTTTTCAAGACGCGTACCTGACATTAAGTAGTGTAACGTTGTGAATTTTATAGCTACACGAAAACCGAGATATTTGCTAGAATCCCAATATTTTAAGCTTTAAGATAATATAAGACATGTATATATAACCTAAAAAATGAGCGTAGTAGATATGTTTCTATTTGGCATTTCGATTTTAATTGAGAATAAAAATAATTACTGTTTGCCACTTGTGTAGTTTAAACTCGCAGTCATAATGTTGTGAATTTTACAGCTACACTAAAACCGCGAATTCTACTAGAACCCCAACATTCTAAACTTTAAGCAGATGTAGCTTACACTCACATGCCAGTGGAGTTTCTTTACCTCATGTAGGTTAAACTCAAGTTAACCAACATTAGTTAACGTTAGTTAACAAGCAAATAATGTTACCTTGATAGCTGGCTTACAGACCAATAAAGTAATTACTTTAAATTACATTTTAATTTGTTAATAAGTAATGTAAATACCTTATATATAATAATATATAATAATCTTACATACCAAAAATGCACATATTAGGAAACAAACTTCACTTCAATTCCGTCAGAAAGAACCAAAGAAAGTCTGTCACTATGGGTAATGACACTGTTCATTGTAGTCACCATGTAGGCTACATCTTTTGTAATCTAAATGCCATATTAACGTTAGACCAGCCTTCCCCAGGACCTGTCGCCCCCACACAATTAGTATAGTGAAGTGTCAAAGAAAATAATGTAGAGACAATATTATATAAATTATAAGATCTAACTTTTGTAATCTGAATGCCGTATTGACGTTAGACCAGCCTTCCCCAGGTCCTGTCGCCCGCCACACGATTAGTATAGTGAAGTGTCAAGAAAAGAACAGAGAAAAAACATTATTTAAATTATAAGATCTAAGGTTGCACAAAGTTGGCCTTTTGGCCTCTGAAAGGGACATACTTTGGCCTAGAATGAAGTGCCTTATAGTTTCGGTTTTCAGAAGACTCTTGGCTACAACATGAATAAATGAAATCATTCTGAGACATTGATGTTCATGTATTATGTCACATTATATCCCAAAAAAATACAAAAATGTATGTTTATTGTTTGTTTATTACAGGGGTCAGTATCACTTTTACCCTCTCAATACTCACAAAATTTGATTTTAATTTACCATTCGCTTTATGTTATGTCATAAATAGTAGACACTCAAGTACTATAATAAATATATTATCTGAGCTCCCACACATTTTTTTAGATAATTATGGGCCAATTTTCGGAGCATAAACCATAAGATATGTCCACCCTGTCATGGACGTACATATTACTGTTAATTACGTTTTCATTGCAAACGTTTTCATTGCAAACGTTTTCATTGCAAACGTTTTCATTGCAAATTATACTTTCTGAAAGGTATGGTGTCTCTTTCCTAAACAGGGTTATTTGTTTGCTTTCAAATTATTAATACATAAAAGCTTTTACGGAAACCATGTGTTTTTTTAAGAAACTTATACAATTCACACATCTATTTTTTCTTATTTGGAGAAAATGTTGATATTTGGATCCTGTTTTTTGTTTGCAAGTTATTGCCCCCCACACCCAGCTATTAGATTATATAGGTATGATTGAATTATTATTTTAAAATACCAAGATGACAGGGTGGATGAACACACGATAGGGTGGACAAGCACACGATGGGGTGGACAAGCACACGACAGGGTGGACACATAAAGCGGAACACAAAAAGCATGACAACATATGACAATGAAACATTTATTCAACTTAAAAAATATATATAATTACATTTTCAATCACATTGATATAACCCCCAAAAAAAATGACGGCCTCTCTGGTTGAGAAGAAACAGGCAGGGAGTTCAAAAACCTGCCCGTCGTTTAAGCAAAATATAAACATAAATAAAGTTATAATATTAAATAAAACATGAAATAGAAATTACATTAAAGCTATCAACTTTTTTTATTTGTGGCCAAGAAATATTGAAATATAAGTAATTAATTCTGTAAATTTCTAACATTTACGACATGTGTAACAACTTGCCCCAAACTGACATTTAAAAAAAGGAAATACATTTGTTTTCAGAACACAATTTGACCCTTGCCTGAATGTATTTCAGTGTGGTGCTGTTGGATTTTACATAAACTAAAAATCATTTCCTGCTGAAAATGCGTGTGAATGCTGAATAGTTAAATTGCTAAAGCTAAACTGGATTGATAGCTTAAATGTGTTGAAGTAGTCAGAATATTTGGACAAGTGGGAATGTTTTAATAATTGGACAAGTAGTAAAAATTATATAAAGTAGAAGTATTAGTACAACCCGAATTCCAGGAAGGTTGGGACGTTTTTTTTATTTGAATAAAATGAATGTTTAAACTGAGAAATCTTACAGTTTTATCCACTAAATGAGCTAATTAAAAAAACTTGACATTCATTTCAGATCTGTAACATGATTAGCTATAAAAGGGATGTCTTAGAGAAGCAGAGTCTGATAAAGATGGTCAGAGGCTCTTCAATCTGTGAGTGTGTAAAAAGATTGTGAAATACTTGAAAAACAATGTACCTCAACATCAAATTGTAAAGGCTTTCCAAATCACATCATCTACATTGCATAACATCATCAAAAGATTCAGTGAAACTGGAGAAATCACTGTTCGTAAGGGACAAGTTCGAAGACGTTTGTTGGAAGCCCTTGGTCTTTGGGCCCTCAGACGAAACTACATCACTCATCGGCATGATTGTGTCAATGACATTACTAAATGGGCCCAGGAAATACTTCCAGAAAACCACTGTTGGTAAACACAATTTGGCATGCCATCTGCAGATGCAAACTAAAGCTCTGTCATGTCAAAAGGAAGCCATATGTGAACATGGTCCAGAAGCGCCGTCGTGTCCTGTGGGCCAAGGCTCATTTAAAATGGCCAATTTCAAAGTGGAAAGGTGTTCTATGGTCCAACGAGTTCAAATTTGACATTCTTGTTGAAAAACACAGACACCGTGTCCTACTGGCTAAAGATGAGGGAAACCTTCCATCGTGTTATCAGCGTTCAGTTCAAAAGCCAGCATCTCTGATGGTATGGGGGTACATAAATGCATACGGTATGGGCAGCTTTCATGTTTTGGTAAGCACTATGAATGCTGAAAGGTATAGATGTTTTAGAGCAACATATGCTCCCCTCCAGACGATATCTATTGCAGGGAAGGCCTTGGGTATTTCAGCAGGACAATGCAAAACCACATACTGCACCTATTACAATAGCATGGCTTTGTTGTAGAAGAGTCTGGGTGTTGAATTGGCCTGCCTGCAGTCCAGATCTTTCATCTATGGAGAGCATTTGGCACCTCATTAAACAAAAAATCAGTCAAAGACAACCATGAACTCTCCAGCTGCTGGAAACCTATATTAAGGCAAGAATGGGACCAAATTCCAACACCAAAACTCCAGACACTTATAACCTCGATGCCCAGACAACTTCAAACTGTTAATAAAAATGCCCCCGCTTTTTTTCAACTTTTTTGAGACCTGTAGAAGGAATCAAATTTGAAATGAGCTCATTTTGTGCATAAAGTTTTAAAATTTCTCAGTTTAAAAATTTGTTCTGTTATCTATGTTCTATTGTGAATAAAATATTGGCTCATGTGAATTGAAAGTCTTTCAGTTTTCATTTTATTCAAACTTAAAAAACGTCCCAACTTTTCCCTGAATTCAGGTTGTAGTAGTAGCAGTACTAATAGTATTAGTAATAGTAACAGTAGTAGTATTATTAATAGTAGTATTATTAATAGTAGTAGCAGTAGTGGCAGCAGTAGTACTGTAGTATTATTATTATTAGTAGTATTAATAGCAGTAGTAGTATTATTAATGCCGATAACTTTACTATAAATTGCAATATTAACTACAAATGAATGCTATGTCCAACCTGTCGAATTTAAGTGGACGACAGGGTGGACATTTTGGAACAACGACAGGGTGGACATTTTGAGCTTCAATTAGCAAATTAGCTTACAACAAACTGTGACTAGCTAAATAGTTAGTCTAGTTGTTGAAGAGATTTTGGTATATTTAAACGTATATATTTTGAAATTATTGTATTTTATTCATTTCCAGTATATTTTATGCCGACAGGGTGGACATGTTAAGCTTTGGCAAAACAAGTAAGCAAACTTTTATGAAGAAAATTTGTCAGTTGGAAAGTCAGCAGCTACTAACCTCAGCAGTTGAAATTCCCACCACTGAAGATATAAAAAAATCTGTTGTCCTGATGTCCTTAATTGAGATGGCCTTTTCTTAAAAAGGGAGATTCCGCAATACGACAGGGTGGACATCCATTCAAGGGACATGGACAAACTCTTGTTTTTTATTAAATAAAAAAATTGTTTTATTACAAAACGATCAATACACTCAATTTGAGTAATATCTTATTAATAACAAAACATTAATAGGAAAACTAAAATATTTTTTTAATGATTTGACTATTTTACATTCATTCAATTTTTAATGAGCAGTGCCAGGGACATAGCAAAATAACATACATCCTATTATACAAAACTAAAGAAAATCTTGAAAATGCATCTAAAAGAGACAAGTAATGCTTCTGTTATGAATAAAATACTTATTATAATATAACACACCCTTTCAGAGTCATTTGTATGTTAAGTTATCATGGCAAATTAGTTATTTATGTTCAAGACACCAAAATGCACCCTACAGTGATATTGACCCACAGGGTAAATGCATGTAAACCATGAAGAATAATGCTGTAAAATCCATATTGTCATGCCCTCAGGGCTCCTGAACCAGTGCGACAATGTTTGGTGGACAAACAGGTCAGTATTAAAATGTTGTACATATTTCTCACTATGTTCCTTTATGTTTTTATGAACCCAGCCATTTCCCAGTTAAAAAAAATAGATTTTTGAGCAGGATAATATCCTACCTCATTGCAGATTTGTTATTTTGTCATTTTCACTTCCTGCTTCCTGTCTGTAATGTTTTTATAAAAAAATGTCAGATGCAATATCTCAGGCTGTGATGAACCCACATAGACAATCTACTGTAACACTCAGTGTTTTAATCTCCTCTATCCAACAGCACAAGGTATAAGGTTGTAGGGTTCATGAGAAGCTAATATACAGTACTGATATTAATCTACAAATGTTATATTATGTACAGACTGTGCCAAGTATGATGAATAGGGCTGGCTTACGCAATTAATGACTGAAAAGACAAATCTGTGTTGAATAATACATACAGGTCGTTCTGCTTAATACTCTACTTACCATATTTTTGTATGTGATTGGTTAACATCGGACTAACAGCCATCCACAACAGTATGCAAACACACCTCAGACATATAGCCAGGCGTTGTTCAGGACTGATGATTTCCCTCCAAAAAGTGCTTTGCCTCTCGATAAAGTGTGTGCTGTCCTTTCGAAAATAGGATTTAAAATGCACCCCATCCAGATGACTGTCCAGCACCAGGTGAGGGTACCCACCCTGCTCCTTACCATTGTCCTTCACGAACTGTCACTGCTCTTTTGAACTGCCAACAAAGCGGAGAAATCTGCAGAAATCATCTTTGTTGCCTTTAGCAATTAATGGATATAGTTTTCCTATGATGTTTTGTTTTTAGGGAGCAAGGCCGCTTTTTTCCTTCAACCAATAGGCTACTTGTTACCGGGGTGGGTTGTGCATATCGATAATGTGCACGTGGTGATATGCTGTTTATATTTGGGGTTGCACATTAATGGTGAAACACTGATTGGTCAACACATAAGGGCTGGATGACTTCAACTGACTCCCATTGTCACTTGTGGAACGGCAATCGGTTTGAAAATGTGTAAATGAGGGGTAAAGACTCTGGCACAAGAGGCTCGATATCAGCTGCGCCCCATGCAAGGTACTGTGCAAGGCATCAATGTAGAAACTAAAATACACACAAATCAGTCCCTCCTCTATTTTGGTTCATAGATCGATATGTCAACAAACAGTAATCCAATTGGTTGCGTTTCAGAGGTAAGCAGGATCTGGGCCAAAGTTCTAATTATTTGAACTTTTGAGTGCAGCGGCACAACTGTATTTTGGATAGGTGCGCATAACTTTGCTGAGCAGAGCGGTTTAGGAGAGCTCAGCCACATCACTCATTGAAATGAATGGTTTCTCAGGCCTTCATGTTATATGGCTCTGTGCAGAGAAATGCGCTTCATACAACTTGGAAAAACGATAATTTATGTAAAAAACAAATGTTCTTTCACAAAGAAAACCCCCAAATCTGGAAGCTCAATTGCTTTTGGTACATAACATAGTAAGTTCAGTGTAATAAATGTCAGTTGTGTGGTTTAAATGTTTTCTTTTCTGACATCTAAACGTAAAGGAAAACCAGATCACTCGCGTCATCCCAGCCACAGTTATGGTGAGAGGGCGCGCAACATACCATCGATCTATCAATGATATGTTCTTAATCTATCCTTGCTGATTAACAATATATTATTGTTAGAAAATTAAGTCAGTATTTTCTTTTTTACTATTTCAACATGCTCTCGCAACACTGATATCATGTGTTCATCCTAAACACGGAACACTAAACATGGAATTCATCCTAAATAAACATGGAGCGTTTTGCATCAATGGTTGGGTAAAATGCCTTTTGACATAGTTTTGCAAAAGACTATTCTACTCACTTGTTTTTTTGACTATAGTCATGACATACATATTTACATTTTATCAAACTATTTACTCATATCTCTGACTTCCCCCAAAAGTTCCTGCATTCTCTGACTTTTCCTGGGCTTCATGCACAAGGCAGCGCAAATTGGCATAGCACTGCCCGGTATTTGGGTTAGATAAATCAGATTATCTATCCTGCCATGTCGTTCTCCAGTGACTCGTCCAGATCGGGCGCTTGTGGGTTCAAGTGCGGAATTGCTGTTGGTGAACATAATAATTCTGTGCATGATCCGACTACGGGCTTCTGTGTTGGAAGTGCAGTTCGATAAGAATCGGCGGCCATGTGCGCGTCCTTCTCCATCCCACTGACCAGAGTTGTGGAGCTGCCGACAAGGCAGGATTAGAGGAATTGGGAAGGAAGAAAAATGGGTGGGATATCACAACAAAAAAACTGAAATAAGTAGCTTTTTTTATGTCAGAAAATAGAGATTTCCCTTGGGGGGGGGTGTATAGTGCCCTTAACCCAATGTGTTGAATGACATGGCAGTTTGCAAAATTGCAGGTTGTCTTTGTGAAATATTTATTTATTATGAAAAAAAGGAAAATTATTAAATAGTCTGTACTAGATGCTGGACTCTTTATAATAGACAGACAATGTTAAAATAACACCTTCAAGTCATATGGGCAAGGTATGTCTCCATGGGGCTTTGATGCAGACTGATGGTTGTTTAGTCAGGTGTTTTATCATGCTATAGATTATAATGTTCATTTATTTAAGAGGTTAATATACAGTTCTGGAAAAAAGAGTCCAGTGCATATTTTTCATTAAAGCCTCTGAAATGTGATAAAGAGGAAGATGGATAGTCCATCAAATGCCAAGCTGCATGAACCTTTAATAATAAATAATAATGAATTTAACTTATATAGCGCTTTTCTTCCAAGGATCTCAAAGTGCATTACACAGTGAGGGGGAAAGCCCACCTCATCCACCACCAATGTGTAACACCCACTTGGGTGATGCACGGCAGCCATTTTTGTGCCAGAACGCTCACCACACATCAGCTATCAGGTGGGGAGGCAAGTAGTCATATATGCCAATTAGGAAGAAGGGGGATAATTAGGTGGCCATGATAGAAGTGACAGGCCTGGTTGGGATATTTGGCCATGACACCTGGGTTAACACCCCTACTCTTACAATAAGTGCCATGGGATCTTTAGAGAGTCAGGACACCTGTTTTAATGTCCCATCTGAAAGACGGTACCCTACACCATGTAGATTCCCGAATCACTGCACTGGGGCATTGGGAATGATCTTTAGACCAGAGGGAAGAGTGGCCCTCCAACACCACTTCCAGCAGCACTGGACTCCCATCCAGGGACTAACCAGGCCAGACTCTGCTTAGCTTTAGAAGCAAACCAGCAGGGCAATACAGGGCTCTATGCTGCAGACAGTTTGTCATCCGCTGGGGATTTATCCCCACGGTACATTACTTGGGTTTTAAACAAGACAGTGATCCTGGAATGCCAGAAACCAATATCCTGAGTCTGCTGTGGGGCTGATGTTGACCTGCCCTCTGACCATGCCTCAATCTTACTGTGGATGCTTGAATCATAGCTTATATCATGAAATTCAATAACATCGTAATCTCAACATTTTGAGCTGTATAAAAAAGCTGTATATTTAACTTACGTTCATTTAAATTTTTAATTATTGTTGAGATATTTTCCAGTCAAAACTTCTACCATTACATTTACACTGTAAAAGATCACCATTAGCACATTTCTTAAACTATAGGGCATCGGTCTTGCACCAAATAGTGAATTTCACTGTATGCATTGCACCGATTATACCCTCCCCTCCTTCCCCAGCGCCCCTTAGTGGGGCCTGATGTATTTTCATGGGGCCCAAAATCCCTGGCGGGGCTCCTGCCTGTCCACATAGCCTCTGCTTCCTACTGTTTTGTCATTTAAAAATAATGATTCAACTTTTTTTACTTTCCTCTTCAATTACTACTTAAATTAGTTGAATTCCATCACCTCTTTTGCCTTTTAAAATGTTTTTACATTTATTTGTATGCTCCTTTTCTAGCACAGGTTTTTGCCGTTTAA
The DNA here is from genome assembly GCA_016801145.1 of Umbra pygmaea. Lineage (NCBI taxonomy): Eukaryota > Metazoa > Chordata > Actinopteri > Esociformes > Umbridae > Umbra > Umbra pygmaea. The sequence goes on along the minus strand of JACXGM010028090.1, from coordinate 4,763 downwards.
AATATCCAATGCTCTTACTACTGAGTTGTGGATGTTTCACCTAGTTTCTCTTAAATGTATGCACTCACTGTAATTTCCTCTGGATAAGAGCGTCTGCTAAATGAATGAAATGTAAATAAGCAGATGGGCACTGGAGAGGAACAGCTGGAGTCATCAAGCAGAAAACATGATCACCAACAGTAGAAACGTGATCACCAAACACAGCAAGGTAGACTTTGGCCAGAGACAGCAGCCATCATGCCACATAGTCCTGAAGCATGTTCCAAGGGTTCAGGTCCTCCTAGGATCAATAGAACACCAGAAACATTAAAATGAGCATGCTTTATATCCAATACCTCAGGATATAAATTTGACCCCAAAATATATATAACTGGCCCATGCCGCTATCACATAAACCAGTGCAATGTGTGGGGACTGACAACGGACAGATTGACCCTAGTCCCTTAGCACATAACCTATTGTAGAATAAAATCTAGAGGCTGAGATGTGGGGTTTGGTGAAAATGTGGTCCAGCAGAAAGAAACCCCGGGCAGGACCAAGCAGGCATGAATCTAACCCACCCACTTGCCAACACCCACACCACCAAAGGGAAACCAACAGACACTAACCACAAAGAGAGCAGGCAAAGTGTAATCCATAGTGTGTTTTGCCATCTCATAATCATAGGGATGTCATAGGCCAGTGACTAGCATGAGGATTAAGGATATCCCAGTGGAGAGGGGAGCCTGCCAGGCAAAGTGAGCACGGGTAGATTGTCAATCCATTGTGGTTCTATTCAGATTCACCTTCTCCTACACATGTCAAATCCCAGACCTCAATCAGATTGAGAATCTCTGGGTGGCAACCGTACATCTCAGAATTTCGCCCATTTTATGTTCTCAGGAAACTATATTGAAAACATAAATTATGTTATATGCCAACAAGTTTAGGGTGTTTTTACGTTTCAGCTGCACGTTTTGTTATTAGGCTATATTTGTCCTTCTATTACGTTGCATCTGCATGTTTCGTTTTGCAGATTCATGTGACAACATTCCACACATTCTACACATTCCATAGCATTCAAAACTTATATTGCAAAATTTACGGTTAAAGTTAGGGTTAACGTTAGGCATGAGGTTACTAATGGTGACCATCTGGATTTGAACTTGCGAACTCCAGCATGAAAGTTGCTAATTTATACGCCCATCGACCATCACCGACCCCCACCCTAGCAAAATGTTCGCAACTTACATGGTACATCATGATCTTCATATGTTCATATTTAACGGTACTCCGTTGCTAAACTTAGTTCCCTCCTAACTGACCCTCTCAAACGTTCATATTTAACATATTTTGGTTTTGCTAAATAGTTCCCTCTGAAGGTTTTTCATGTGATTTTGGGCTCCCAAATTGCCCTGATCAAAAGTTTACATACCATTGAATATTTGGCTTCGTTACAGACACACACAAGTTAAAATGTCAATTCAAGTTTTATTTCCCACACCTGTGGCATTTTAAATTACAATTAGTGTCTGTGTATAACTACTAGGGTTGAGCGAGTACACCATTATCTGTATTTGTTCAACCAACTAAATTATCTGTATCAGTATCTGTTCTCGGGATGGGCATGGCCTAAACCTGATGTGGGTGTGGTTTAACTAGGATGTTTACATGTAAGTCTAAAATTGATATGGGTTGATCAGAAGTTGTATATTTAGTAAAACCTATTTACACAACAGCCTCAGAATTGTGCTTCAGAGCAATGATTTTCACCAGAAGAGTAAGAGAACTATTTAAAATGCAAGAGAGAGAGTGTGTGTGTGTGTGTGTGTGTGTGTGTGTGTGTGTGTGTGTGTGTGTGTGTGTGTTGTGCAGTCAAACATTAGACTGTATTATATCATTTAAAGCCTACATGAAGCCTGCATATATTGAAAGTTTTAATTTGTAATATTTATGATGGGCAAGTAGATGCATAAAAAAACCAATATAAATTTTCAAATGACTTCAATAATTATAAAACTACTTAGAACAATTCTAAAATCTCCCTGCACAGGCTGAAAGCTTCAATATTGACTCTGATGCTTTGAATAAAACAGAAAAAAAAATTTAGTTGATGCTGTATCTGCCATACCTATGGCTACACTCAGTGGAAGATAAATATTTCCTTGCTCACCTGAATATCATCATAAATTAATATAAGGACTGCTTCTTGTTGACATACATGTTGCTAACTGCCATCAACGTTTTGTTTAACCACGGCTTCATTTGAAGCAAAACAGTTCATGAATACATAAAAAAGCCAATTCTCTACGACCATTTCCAATGGACTTGTCATTACGACAAACATTTACATTTGCAGACAAACCTTTCTAAATACATCGCTTTTATAATCAATTTCTTCCTTGGCATTATTTGGACATTTCGTAACCTATCCCCTAACATTTCCTACCATCTCATTAGAAATGTGCTGCCTGTGAAGGAAAACAGTACACCTCTCTGAACAATGTCTGGGAGGCTGTAAATGATGCTGCACAAATTGTGCACACATAGATATTATCCAAAGAAAGTGAAGACATCAGTTTTATTTTCTTAACTATTTAGGTTGGAGGTGTATTTACATTTTGGATTGACCGAGAGCACTGTAGTTGTTCAAAAACTAAAATGAATCCTTAAGAATACAACTTGCCTAATAATTGTGCACATAGTGTATGTGCGCAGCTTATTTAGACATTTATTTTATTTTATTTATTTAACCGTTATTTAACCAGGTGGGCACGTTGAGAACAAATTCTCATTTAAAATGGCGACCTGGCCAAGATAAAGCAAAGGTGCAAGTACAGACAGAGTTACACATGAATACAAATACACAAGAATTACACAAAGGGTAGGGTACGGGAGAAAGATAGAAAAGTGCAGTTGAATGCAGTTGAATGCAGTGTACAGAGTAGCAGGCACATTAATGAACATCAAAAATGCAATTCTTTAGGATGTAGCCTATTTTGTTATAGATTATTTATCCTCATAATGAGACTGATTTACTATATTGTATTATTTTAAATATAGAAGAGGGACAGCTTTATTTTTTGCTGTGGTGTGTAGTTCGACAGTAGTGAATTATGTAGAAAACCAAAGAAAATCTCTGCTGTTGCTTCACTGACGTTTGTAGATTTTCATCCAGTAACACTCTGGGTGCAACACTGCAAAAGACACCTTGACGGTGCTATGACGGTATGCTCTCGTGAAGCGTCCGGTGTAGTTTCATGGAGAGATGCTACTTGTGAGATGGCGAGACTACATCTGTGTGTGGGCAGTAGCACTGCAAGCTGTTTTTGTTGAAGAGGAGGCGGAACTCTGTGTGTAGCTGGCCTATCGCAGAACAATGTGGACACATTCACAACTAGCAGTGGTAGTAGTACCCAATGAGGATTTTTCTTCATCACAAGTATGGATTTTACTCGGCTGATAGTCATGCTCAGAAAAAGTACATTATCCATACCAGATACTTGTTTCAGCCGATTTACTTGCTCATCACTAATAACTAGTCAATGAGTTCGGTAGCTCTCACGTGGTTTCACTCAGTAGGCTAGATACTGAGAAGCCTTTACTGCGCCAGTGCCACAAAAAAGCCTGGTTAAAATATGCCCGACAACACCTTGACACGCCTCACAGCTTCTGGCACACTGTAATTTGGAGTGACACGACCAAAATAGAGCTTTTTGGTCACAATCATAAGCGCTATGTTTGGAGAGGGGTCAACAATGCCTATAGTGAAAAGAATACCATCCCTACTGTGAATCATGGTGGTGGCTCAATAATGTTTGGGTTGTGTAAGCTCTAAAGGCACTGGGAACCTTGTGAAAACTGATGGCAAGATAAATGCAGCATTTTATCGGTCAATATTGGCAGACAATTTGCATTCTTCTTCACGAAAGCTGTGCCTGGGACGCTCTTGGACATTCCAACACAACAATGACCCTAAGCACAGGGCCAAGTTGACCCTCCAGTGGTTACAACAGAAAAAATGAAGGTTCTGGATGAAGGTTCTGGAGTGGACTTTTGAAAAGGGGTAATTTAATTATTTTCTTTGTTGCCATGGTATGATTGTGCAATTCTGTTATGACCTACAGTTGAACATGAATCCCATGAGAAATAAAAAAAGTTTTGCCTGCTCACGTTTTCTTTAAAAATGGTACATCTCCAGTGTTATGCAAACATTTGAGCACAACTGTACCTTTATTCATTTTACTATATTCAACTGTAACTTGATTTCGGGGTGAGTTTTACAATATAATTCAATGTTTCAATGCATGTGGTTTCAGATGGCATTGTAAGGCCTTTGACACATTTTCACATTGTGTAAAAGAAAACATTGTGTTTTCTTTTACTTAATAAATATTACCAAGGTGGATGTTTTTGGATGGGCTACATTTCCATTTTCTGTGGCTATCAAGTAGTAGTGTAATTTTAAATGCCAGACAAACTTAATGTGTTGTCTAAATGCCATTGTTAGATATGAGAGAATCTCAGTCTGGCTAGTTGCTCTGTTGTTGATGACAACCTGTTAGTTGTTGTTTGATCAAGACTGGTGCATTGCCAAATGTAAACAGATTTGTGTGTGTACTACACAATTGCATTAAAACATTTGGAATTATATTCTAGTCATTTGAGGCTAAACACAGAGAATGAAATGGAACCCTGCACACATGGCTAATTTGCATATACATTGGGGAGAACAAGTATTTGATACACTGCTGATTATGCAGGTTTTACTACTTACAAAGCAT
>JACXGM010028089.1:0-14208 GCA_016801145.1 Umbra pygmaea | reverse complement strand
CACCAAATATTGGACTCACATGCTACATTGTCAGTCATTGCCTGTGCCACAGGTGCTGTAGTTTCCCCATCTGTTCCATCAATACTCTTCACTTCTAGTGTCAGTGTGTCCACTAGTAGAATAGCTTGGAACAGCACCTGGTACAGCACCTGGTGTAGCAGTACAAGCAGCTGCTAATTCCTGTAAGTGATCTTGAACATGCTTCAGTATTCTCCTCCAGTAACGAGACCTGTCTGTATAAAAAAGTGTTAATAATGTCACTAAACAGATATGATGGCTGTGTGTAGAAAAAGTTAATTAATGGGAACAAATACACTAACATTTATCAACCAATCGATTTAAATTAACAGGTTTCTTTAACCTTTAATTAACCAGGTAGGCCGATTGAGAACAGATTCTCGGGAAAGTGATAAAGAAATTATACTGTTTAGTAGGGAAACCAGTTTGATGGGGAGAGTATAGGGTGTCAGACAGCCACGCTCATAACCAGTAGGTGGCGGTATATGCAATCATGTAGTTGCGATCTGCCAATAAATCCTAAGAAGAACAGTAGCTAGCGCTAGCTAGTTTAGCTACTGTTCGTGTTCTCTTATAAACCCATGGTAGTAGCACGAGTGGGGGGGTACATTTTGTTTGTGTTATCGCAGCAACCGCTTTTTGTTGTTCCTTATCAATAACATGCTTATCTAAATAAACGATGGATGTATTTAGAAAACCAAGTACACTCATTATGTCGTGTTACTATAGTACATACTAGCTAGCACTAGAGGTTAGCCATCGAGGCATTACAGCAGGCCGCACCTGGACCAGACAAAGCGTAGACGTACAGGACAACATCAGCTACACATTAAATACACCGAGTACAAAAACACAAAGTTGCCAAATGCAGTAGAGTCTGTATAGTAGTTATTTGAAATCGGTTGAGAAATCTAAACGTTATACGGCTTTTTATCCCAAAAAATGGCAGCTGTGATCGCTATATTTATGGTAACAATACGACTAGCCAATGCATGAGCAGCTACAATGTAGCCTACATTAACTAAAAAACTAACATCACTTGATTCTTTGTCAAACTAAGTTACTTTATTTTTAGCGATCTAGAATACACCAACAAAAAAACAGTCTGTTTAAACCATACACCTAATCGGTACTTACATGAGTTCACAAAAGCGAAAAAGTTGATTCAGTATGCTTTTCTCTGCTCCCGCTAGAAGAAGATGGCGAGTCCCGAGCAGATAGCCAGGGCAGGCGGGTGGTATATGCATCATTCAGTTGGTTGCGATCTGCCAATAATCCCAAAGAAGAAGAAGATAGCCAGGGGCACAGGGCACGCTTCTCTTCCGGTGGCTAGCCGACGGTGCGCTGCGATCGGGCCGCTGGTGGAAAGCTGCCAGAGATGCAAATTAGCTGATGCAAATTATATCCGGAGAAAAGCGGCAAAAGCTGGCGGCCCGCTGGCTGAACGACATTATAGACACCAGCGCCCCGCCTGCGACAAAACGCTGGCGGCGCACCATCGATTGCCTACTGGGGTATTGTTAAAAATATTATAACTTTATTCACGTTATGTTTGGGGGTTCCCTGGAACTTAGAACAACTACAGCAGTCAAAGGTTATATCACGCCAATTGACGGAAGACAAAATGAAACGTCCTGTGTCTTCAATTATTTTACAAATATTTCTGGGTTTAAAAGTTGGTGGAAACATTTAGGATAATGTAAGTACACAACTAAGAAAAATATATAATATAGGTATAGTGATGTTTGCTTTTTTAATGCAAAGTACGTCTTTTGTTATTGTTTTGGAAACTACATATTGTACCTTTAAAGCAGTGGTCCTCAAACCCTTCCATGGAGGGCCTAGTGTATGCTGGTTTTTGGTCTTTCCCTTCAATTAAAGCATAATTAGGACCTAGACTGCCAGGTGATGGGAGATACTAACCAATTAGTGAGCTACTCCATCAGGCTTGTACAAGGTAAAAGCGAAAACCTGCATACACTAGGCCCCCGATGGAAGGGTTTGAGGACCACTGCTTTAAAAACTCTTGTCCAGTATCTAGCTGGAATAATTTAGATGCAGCTTTGGCACTTCACCAGGCGAGGTCGCTGTTACTAAAGCTTTGAGTAATGAACCCAATTTCAAACCTATTGTTCTAAGTGGTTCAGTACTTCACCAAAGCTTCATTTGCCCATCCCTAGTTAACAGTGAGCCAGATGAACCACAGACAAAAACTAAAGTGATACTTTTCTCATGACATTGCTTGATATAGATCCTTTTGAGATTTACATTATATTTAGATTTTGGGAACATCAGCTGCTTTTCTTATAAATGAAATACCTGAATATGTTGTTTTTTTTACTTTCAGCTTTGTTATATATTCATAAGTTAACACGTGTGTACATCAAATTGTTATGGAGTGATTGTGATATACACATTAAAAACTCTGCCTGTAAATTACTGTAAATGTAATAACATACAGCAATACATTGTAAAGCAATAAACAGTACCAATACCGTAAATATACACCACTTTACTGGCAACTCTGCTACCTGTAATGAACTGTAAATGTAAAAACATACATGAATGAGCTGTAATCTGGAAACACATTACCAATGCTGTAAATATACTATACTTTACTGACAACTCTGGGATGTTGAGTGCCAACCATGCGAGCAAAGCCCTTTCTGTTTGGTCTTAGCCTCCATATGCTCTTTCTCAGTTTTCGTATTGTTAAATATAAGCCAGTTTACTTCCAAATTTGGCTGATGCATGTTGCAATGTTACATGTCTTTTAAACACAAAATGTTTTTGTGAAAAAACAAAATTGTACTAATTAATTACAGATTCATGTTTAAAGAGGTGTAATGTTTACAGAAAGTAATATAAATACTTATTTATTGCCAACACAGCGGCCAGTAATTTCTGGCAAAAAAATTTAACCCAGAATTTGGGTCAAAAAGAGTAACCCAATATTCTGGGTTGAAATAACCCATAAATTAGTTGGTCCCATTATGGGTTATTTTTTGACCCAGGAGTTTTTAGTGTGTATGTAACCCTAACTTTGTCACACACAGGTACTTACATGTAAAGAATCAATAAAAAAATGTTTGCAAAGCCCCAGGTGAAATATTTCTAATTATTCTTGTGTTTTAGCAATTGGACAAGATCCAACATATGTACCATTTCTTGCACCCAGATAAGAATTCAGAATGATTGCAATGTTAACCCTTCACGTCTAAGGGGTTTTATCTTCGCCTGGCACACAGTTGACTTTTTGGCCTCTAGAAAGGTCATACTTTGACCTACAGTAAAGTGCCTTACGGTTCTGGACTCAGCAGACCCATGGCTTCAACATGGATAAATAAAATCCAATATCCTGGGTTATGATATTTTATGTTTTATTAAATATTTATCCCAAAAAACTGAAGACTGTATGTATTTACTGTGGTTTTTTTGTGTAAAAGCATGTAAACTATAATGAACAAGGCATTTTTTTCGCTTATTGTCAAGCCCCCAGGTCTCTTGGAACAGTGTACAATTTTTGGGGGCCATACAAACAAGTCAACATCAAAATGCTGCACTCACTAGATTTCTATACGTTTTTAAAAACACAGCTAAATCCCAACTCCAAAAATGGTTGTGTTATGTAGGATGATGTAGCATCATTGTAAATGTGTTATTTTGTGATTTTTCACTTCCTACTTCATGTCTGTGATATTTTTAGTCTAATAAAAAGACAATTGTCGGCTTTGAGGCGCGATATCTCCGGTCCTGAGTAACCTACGGAGATAAGCAACCACTCATTGTTTGTGTCTAATTCTCCCCTTTCCAACGGTACCAAGCTTTAGTTCCTAGCATGTATGTAGGTTTTTCGTCTTGCTATTCAATTGAAGCATAATTACGGCCTAGACTGCCAGGTGAGGGGAGATCTTAACCAATTAGTGAGCTACTCCATCAGCTTTGTACGAGGTAAAAGCCAAAACCTGCATACACTAAGCCCTCCATGGAAGGGTTTGGGGACACCTGTTCTAGTGTGTGAAAGAATTGAGGTCAATATTGTTGTCTGATCATGACTAGCTAAACTATGTGGGGTGCAGATGGCTCAGTGGGTAGGGAGTCAGACTTGTAGTCAGAAGGTTGCCAGTTTGATTCCCGACTGAGCCAAATGTTGTTGTGTCCTTGGGCAAGACACTTTACCCTAATTGCTCTCAGGTCGTTGCTGTAAATAAGAAATTGTTCTTAGTCAACTTACCTGGTTAAATAAAGGTTAAATAAAATAAAAAATAAATGTCGATTGGAACAACCATCTCAGTAATGGTTGGACTATATCCTCACTGATGTGTATGCCTACAGATTGGATTGGGTTGGAAAGATTTTAAACACAATAAAATTTAAAACACATGCTATAATATCACATAGAGTAGTAAATTAAAGTCCAAACATATCAAGACAATTTGCAAACAAAGCAAAGTCAACTTGCAAACAAAGCATTCTGGGGAATGGGGATGATTCTCTTGAATGATAAAATACCAGTCTCACAATTAACACAAGCTATTATCACAAACACTGGGGTTATGTAACACCAGTTTGCTATTGAATATTTGTCCACAATACAATGCAATAGACAGTAGCAATTAAAATAGGACACTGTTGAAATTACAGTAAAGTACGGATAAAACTACAAAAATTACTAGTAGTTAAATCAATTAACAGCAGTCTACTGTATGTATTACTTACACTATGACACTGTGGAAATTACAGTAAGTTACTGATGAAATTAGAAAAATTGCTTACAGTTTAACTTGAATCATCACTAAGCATATGACCACAGTGTGAGCATCCGGTTTGGCCAATTGACGCAAATGAGGAAGTGCCTTAAACCTGCATTTAACCTGAATTCCAGCTGGGGGTGATACACCTGGTTGCATATTTATGCTTAGTCCAATACACTCCAGATTAACATTAAACAAAACAAACTGGTTGCACTGAATATTATCTTTCATGTAAACCATGACTCCACCACCTCTTCCCTTAAGTCTGTCACATCAACATAAATTATTTCCGGGTACATGTAGGGCTGCCGTTGGTGAATTTTTATTTAACCATGTTTCTGAAAAGCACAGAAACTTTAGATTGGAGTCCCATAGCAGATGTTTTAGTTGTTCAATTTTAGTGATTACACTAAAATGTCTCCCCGATAGTCCCCTGGGTTTTGTACGAGGGTCTAAAAAACATCAAGAATGATTGAAACTTTTAAAGAATTTAAGTCTGCACTGTTTTTTAAGAAGGGATTTTATTAATACAGACCTGGGAATGTGTTTAAAGTTCGGACGTGGCATATTTTCTGGGTGGATTTGTTCTACACAAAATCCCTGTCTAGAAGTGGATGAGTCACTTCCATATTGTGTGTTAATTCGAGAGTACTTTTGCTTTGTGGAGTTTATCACGTTTGATAGCAGAGACTTCGCCGGGACAGGGCTGCTGGTTGATATGTATCTGGCACTGCAGGCAAACCAGCACTTTCAGTGCAGATATCCAGATCCTTGTTGACCGCCATGCCCGCTGTGCTCACCCGCAGACACACATGGCTCATTATCCAACTCAGCTACCTGCACCACTGTTTATTCTCATCTAGAGCACTGCAATGCACTCCAGCCTTTCCTCCTCCAACACATCCACCGTACTCTCAAAACTCTCCCCCTCTGATGCATTTGTCATGCACTCCAGATTGTTCCCCCCTTACAGAGCCAACATTTTCTCCTAACCGCCACCATCCAACGCAAACCGTACCGCAGCAGACCTGACATGCCCCACCTGCCTTCCGCCATTATTTCTGTTTTATTTCCTTATTTGTATGTAACCCTAACTTTGTCACACACAGTGACTTACATGCAAAGAATTTTCCTGCAATTAAAAAATTTTTGCAAAGCCCCAGGTGAAATATTTCTAATTATTCTTGTGCTTTAGCAATTGGACAAGATCCAACATATGTACCATTTCTTGCACCCACATAAGAATTTAGAATGATTGCAATGTTAACCCTTCACGTGTAAGGGGTTTTATGTTCGCCTGGCACACAGATTACTTTTTGGCCTCTAGAAAGGTCATACTTTGACCTACAGTGAAGTGCCTTATGGTTCTGGACTCAGCAGACCCATGGATAGTGATGGCAGTTTGAAACTGAAGCTTTGAAACATGCTTCAAAACATTAACTACTATTCCATTTGAACCACCGCTCCGAAGCTTGCTTTGGTATGAAAAAATCATGTGACATATGATGTCCCAAGCAATAACTGCCTCATTCTCTGAATGAATCACCTGAGTGTTTTGCAGCGGCACCACCACACGCGAAACAATCAATGACAGTATGGAAACAGTCAGGACTCAGATGCTGGCACTGCCTCATTTCGAGTCTGAATTATAGCGCGCTCAAAGCATAAAAACCTTAATGCACAACATTGCCTTTGGTTCGTAGTAGCCTCTACAGTGACAAGCATTCGTTTTTTCGTATCGATTTGTTTATTACTATGGAAGCATCTAGGAAAAGAGGTCGTTCTGGCATGGGAAAACTTTATTTTGATAAGGTGCGCTGATAAGGTGCATTGGTTGTTAAATATTATTATAAAATATTAGGCTAAAAGTAAAGGTATAGAACTGCAACTATCAGCAGCCTATAGTAATAGCTACCTCAAGTGTGTATAAAAAATAGCATACTTTATAACTATAGGCCTATATGATTAGTGTAGCCATTAGGTTAGGAAAAAAGTGTGGAAAAAAAAGAATGTTCCTTATAAATATCTTTGAGTGTTCCCTATTAGTGATGAGACAACCGACTCTTTTACGCGAGCCGGTTCAACCGGACGGTTGTTAGTTGGTGTACCGAGTTAAAAGATTCGGTCACCGGTTCGCGTGCACGTGGGGGGAGGGGACACCCGTTTGATTACATTAGACTCATGCAGTACCCTCGGTTACGGTCTCGTTCAGTAGCCTCTCCTTGTGACAGCCTCTACCATGCAGCCTGCAACATTAACTTAACATAACTACCAAGATAACATGACGCATATTTGTATGTGATGTAGCCTACTTCCCCATTGATAATGTGGGTGTCTTGGTTCTCTGCAAGTTTGAGTTACTAACCAAGTTTTTCATTCTAGTGCATAAATGATTGTGTTCATGGCAATTCTTCTTGATTACATTAGTCTCGAGCGGTTGCACAGTTACTTTCGATCTCGTTCAGGACCCTGGTGCGGAGGTGTGCGGTCTTCTCGTGACAGTCTATATTAAAAAAATTACTGATCACACTTTGCTGAATACTTGCATCAACTAAACACATTAAGATAACGTACACAGTTTATCAATACTTGGTGATGTTATGTTCATTATTTATAACGATGGAAATATTCCCTCACCTAGCCTAATGTGAGTTGTGAATTGGTGAACCGTAGCCTACCTAACGTGCCGTTAATTCTCATTCGTCAAAAAACAGGAGTGAGTCGGTTCTTTCACGTCTGGCACTCGATTCTCCCGGTTCAGTAACACGAGTCGGGTTAATTAAGCGACTCTTCGGTCAGTTCGTCAACACTATTCCCTATCCCACCTACCCCCTGGTCATAGTTACACAAGCACACACAACTTTTGCTATATTTTCCCAGCACATCATCCGTTTCCTTAAGCACTCACTACCCAACAACCAATAACACAATACACAAATTAGTCTTTATTTTTAAAAACAATGATATCCTATTGTTAGTATACATGTTGCACTGTGTGTGTGTGTATTGTAATGCCTATTGTCCACTATCTAGCTGATACAGGTCTGTCTGCGGACTGCAAGAGAGGGGCGTAACTTGAAGAAGGCGTAACGTGAAGTCAGGCATAACTTGAAGTTTTACAAATTGATGAAACAATACATTGCAATATGGTTTCTAGCAATACATTATCACTAATACATTGGCACTACTTGCTTTGAGACCTTGCTGTTAATTCATTCTAAGCCTTACCCAAACCTTACCCTAACCTTAACCACTCATAAACCTTGCTGTTAACTTGATCTAAGCCTTACCCAAACCCTTTCCCTAACCTTAACCACTCAGAAACCTTGCTGTTAACTCCATACAACATGTGTTATGTCTATGCTATTTACTGTTCTCTGGTCATTTTGGAAGTAGGCATAACTTGAAGTCTTCCAGGTGTAACTTGAAGTCTTCCAGGTGTAACTTGAAGTCTTCCAGGCTGCAGACAGATACTATTGATCTAGCTAGGATAATTTAGATGCAGCTTTGGCACTTCACCACGCAAGGTCACTGTTACTGAAGGTTTGAGTAATGAACCCAATTTCAAACCTATTGTTCTAAGTGGTTCAGAGCTTCACCAAAGCTTCATTTGCCCATCACTACCCATGGCTACAACATGGATAAATTAAATCCAACATCCTGGGTTATGATATTTTATGTTTTATTAAATATTTATCCCAAAAAACTCAAGAATGTATGCATTCATTTCCTTCTTCCTGTCTGTGATATTTTTTGTAAAATAGAAAGACCATTGTTGGCTTTGAGGCGCAATATCTCCAGCTGTGAGTAACCTAAAGAGATGATGATTCATGAAATAATCACATTTGATGCTCTAGAGCATCAATGGATTGAGGAGATCAATATTGTTGCCTGATCATTAAACCTGTATGAGTCGTGACTCACTCGGATCTTTAGCCCGAGTCTTTAAAATAACTCATGTGTCGTGAGTCTTTAGTATCATTAACCCGGATCAGTTGAGTCCTAATATAATTCGATATAAAATGATAAAAGCGCCACACGCAAAACTCTTGTAACATTAGCTACTACTAGTCCTAGCCATCATAGCTGCCAAAAGCTTTATAACTTACAATTTCATGGGCAAACACAACGCTACAATTCAACTTAAGCGACCGAGTGAGCAGAGCGACAGTCCGAGACAGGTTATAGGAACTTCACGATCCGCAGACTCAGAGCCGGAAACATTGCAGACTCGCAGAACATGGGACTCATGAGTTGTCGAGGACTAGTGGGTTGTCGAGGACTCGTGAGTTGACGAGGACTCGTGAGTTGCCGAGGACTCGTGAGTTGCCGAGGACTTGTGAGTTGTCGATTACTCATGAGTTCTTGTGTGTGTCAGTCAATAGCATGAATCAGCCGGCTACGTTGTTTAATAATAATAAAAGCCTAGCTAGGCTTACTGTAGGTTTGGTGTATACGTGTAGTATATTAACATGCAATTAGGTCAGGCAGACAGTCTGAAACATTGCCACTCGGCCCGCCTCGCAGACCATGGGACTCATGAGTTGTCGAGGACTCATGAGTTGCAAAGGACTCATGAGTTGCGGAGGACTCATGAGTGCTTGTGTGAGTCAGTCAATCGCACGAATCAGCCGGCTACGTTGTCCTGAGTGGATCTGTATCAGACGAGCGAGTGAAGTCTCTCCTCAAGTCAGGGTAAAGCAAATCCACAACAAAAGCACTACTATATTGTGAATAGATTTGTTGTTTTTTCTTAGCATTTATTATTTGCACATTTTGCATGTTTGTTCCATTTGATTGTTGTTTTTGTATTTAACATATTTTATTGTTATATTTATTTTTTTAGTAATTTGTTTGCATTTTTTTTCATCTATTATTATGACATTGCCTATGCAAATGTTGTGTTTCTTTTTTCATGTGTGCCTTTTTAAAATAAATGTTTGTCACTAAACTCTGGAATAGTGAATCTGCACCGTGTGAATCCACATAACTTCCTACTACGTTAGTGGTTAGAGAGAATGGGCTGGGACTGAGTTTCATTGGAGTTTTGGCAATAATGACTCAAGTGACTCTCAAGTGACTCGGATCAGTTTAGTGAGTGACTCAGAATAACCCGAATCCTTAAAATAAATCAAGTTTGCCAGGCCTACTGATCATGACTAGCTTAACTATGTCGATTGGAACAACCATCTCAGTAATGGTTGGACTATATCCTCACTGATGTGTATGCCTGCATATTGGATTCGGTTGGAAAATTAAAGATTTTATACACAATAAAATTCAAAACACATTCTATAATATCACCTAGAGTAGTAAATTAAAGTCCAAAGATATCAAGGCAATTTGCAAACAAAGCAAAGTCAACTTGCAAGCAAAGCATTCTGGGAAATGGTGATGATTCTCTTAAATGATAAAATACCAGTCTCACAATTAACACAAGCTATTATCACAAACACTGGGGTTTTGTAACACCAGTTTTCTATTGAATATTTGTCCACAATACAATGCAATAGACAGTAGCAATTAAAATAGGACACTGTTGAAATTACAGTAAAGTACGGATAAAACTACAAAAATTACTATCAATTAACAGCAGTCTACTGTATTTTTTACATACAGTATGACACTGTGAAAATTACAGTAAGTTACTGATGAAATTAGAAAAAATTGCTTACAGTTTAGCTTGAATGATAACTAAGCATATGACCACAGTGTTAGCATCCGGTTTGGCCAATTGACACAAATGGGGAAGTGCCTTAAACCTGCATTTAACCTGAATTCCAGTTATTCCAATTATAGCATGGCTATATAATAATGCGTCATAACGTTGCATCTAAACTTAGACCACTTCCACAAGCAACGAAGCCCGCAAAGTTCGAACATTAAACATTTGGCACAACCTGTTCGCATTTCATTTAAAATGTATTTAATATTGGTACAATAACAAAAAAACTCATGTAATGACACATTTATTATTACCTAACTTTTGGATACTTACATTTAAACACAGCCAAAGAAGGACCGGCTTCGGGAAACCCCTCCTTGTGTCGCAAAGGATTGTGGGCTTTATCAGGGAATAGATTGTGTAATTGATTCAGGGTTGCACTTTTAGGGGGAAGGGGAACACATGTTTTAATACTGTTTTTCGTTAGCACATCAATTAATATCAGTTAGCTAGCTAGATTACTCTAAAATCGTCACATCCGCAACCAAGAAGTCTGCGACCGTAACGGGAAAGTCAATGTCCCAAATCAGAGGTTTACAAACCAATTAGTGACTTCACCCATGGCTATATCCAGTGAATTATACAATCTATGAATATGACTGATGTCCCATAATTAAATAATGTTACACTAACAAATACTTAAAAAAAGTTATTTGGAGTTAATTTAAAACATGTACACATCTTTCTAATTCAAAGCATTCTAAATAAACTGAGGATTCACATCTGATTTACATGTTTAGTTAAATTTTTCAGTTACATTCAACATCTGAAAAGTAAATAAGAATCTATTGAAGCACACTGGCTTAACTGGGGATGGAGAGAACAAAAACTCATACTGCCTAAAATACACTGATAAAAATGTAGCCTAGCCATTTCAAAAAGGTAACATTGGGATTAGCCAATACAGATTCTGTGAATGTTAGAAACTGCTTTTATTTTTTATATATTTTTTTATTATTTTAATAAATAATCTTGCATAATACTGCACTCTCAGCTGACTCATCATCTTTAAAGACTGGGACAACAAGCCTACTTTTAAGATTGGATTACAGTAAGGCACACCCTTAAGGAAGAGAATAACTTTCTCATGATCCAAACAAATAAACACACACACCAACCTTCTCTTTCATCTACTTGAGTTTGGTTTTCCAATGACTTTGCACTTTATCAGAAACCTTTGATAGATTTCCATCAACAGTTTAATTTTAAATGAAGGTTCTATCCATCTCTGATGAAACTGCTGGGGTTTTTAATGTATAAATGTGCCACATTTGGAATCTAGTGGTGTTACGTGTGTGTCTGGTCAAAAGCAAAGATGGTATGTTTTAAAAGAAGTACATTGTCAATAAAAATGAGTGTATGCTGTTCACGCCTTATAAAGGGAAGACCAAGTCACATGTTGATATAATGAGTTCTATAGATCTCCCCAGTAATAATCCTGAGCGCACAATAAAAGTGGTATATAAAATCCAAAGGTAACAAAGTGGTCACTATCATTGCTATATTGTAACTATGAACTTACAAACTACTTCCTACCATTTTTACAGTCAGCTGCAGCCAGGAGACACAAACAGTGGCAGAGACTGTGATAAAACAGTGGCTAAAATAAAGCACAGACTGAGGAGACAGAGGAGGAAGAAGACGGAGGGAACAGAAAACAATTAAGGTTGATATATTTAAATACAGTATTTTTTTGGAAGGTGGGGATTTCCCTTTGTTCTCCCTAGTTTAATGCTTTAGACCACTGAGATAAGTCTTGTCAAAAAAAGTTATTATGCAGCTGTAATGGACATGGTAATGTTCTTGTTTTATTAATCTAATTGTATCTAATTTTACATATTTTCTGTTACCAGCCAGCAGCAGCAGCCTTTGGTGATCAAATCTGACTCTGATACAGGATGATCTCTGATACAGGATGATCTCTGCTGGTCTCCTACTCACTTCCTTTGCTGCTAAGGGCTCTAGCTGTAAGCACAGTATAACATAAAACTCTGTCTCTAAAAATACACTTAGTAACAAGCATATACACTCACCTAAAGGATTATTAGGAACACCCGTCCAATTTCTCCTTAATGCAATGATCTACTCAACCAATCACATGGCAGTTGCTTCAATGAATTTAGGGGTGTGGTCCTGGTCAAGACAATCTCCTGAACTCCAAATTGAATGTCAGAATGGGAAAGAAAGGTGATTTAAGCAATTTTGAGTGTGGTATGGTTTTTGGTGCCAGACAGGCCGGTCTGAGTATTTCACAATCTGCTCAGTTACTGGGATTTTCTGGCACAACTATTTCTAGGGTTTACAAAGAATGGTGTGAAAAAAGATAAACATCCAGTATGCCGCAGTCCTGTGGGCGAAAATGCCTTGTTGATGCTAGAGGTCAGAGGAGAATGGGTCGACTGCTTCAAGTTGATAGAAGGGCAACTTTGACCGAAATAACCACTCGTTTTAACAGAGGTATGCTGCAAAGGTTTCTTGAAGCCACAACACGCACAACCTTGAGGCGGATGGGCTACAACAGCAGAAGACCCCCCTGGGTACCATTCATCTCCACTACAAATAGGAAAAAGAAGCTACAATTTGCAAGAGCACTCCAAAATTGGACAGTTGAAGACTAGAAAAATGTTGCCTGGTCTGATGAGTCTCGATTTCTGTTGAGACAGTCAGAATTTGACGTAAAAAATGAGAAGATGGATCCATCATGCCTTGTTACCACTGTGCAGGCTGGTGGTGTAATGGTTTGGGGGATGTTTTCTTGGCACACATTAGGCCCCTTAGTGCCAATTGGGCATTGTTTAACTGCCACAGCCTACCTGAGCATTGTTTCTGACCATGTCCATCCCTTTATGGCCACCATGCGTCAGAAGTGGCGTACGGACGAAATATAGGATGTGCGTACGCAAAGAAATATTCAGATTTATAAAACCATGCGCACGCATGTCCTACGCTGTTTTCCCTTTATAAATCACAATCAACTCTAAATGTGGCGCAGCTTTTGCGGCTGCATGTCACGCCTATATTTGCCCATAAATAGTCAGTGAAACACCCCAAAATTAATATTAATTGATTGAGAAATCATGGCACACAGAGAGAGGAAAATCAAGAAAAGAAACTTCACTCAATGTGAAGTAGAAAATGTTGTTGGCGAGGTGGAAAAGAGGAGGAAAATGTTGTTTGAAGGGCAAAGTGTGCCTATTACCAATGCCGAAAAGGCGTTGGAGTGGCAAAAGGTTGCAGACGCTGTAAGAAAGTCAGACCGTGGCCCAAATAAAAAGTGGTCAGATATCAGTTGATGTCAAAGCATCTAGCGCTTCATCGCAAAAGTGTGTCTGCCACGGGTGGGGGAAAATTGGTTACATTACAGCAACATGTCTGCATCACAATTATTTGGACATTGATCGAATTAAAATGCTTTCAATTAGTGAAAGCATTTTCATTCTCATTTGGTGCCCTTATGATGGCAACATGAGTGCAGTCAATAGCACCGCTTACATTTGGAAAACATAGCTGCAAATTGCACTTTTTTGTTTGCCTTGACTTTGCGGACTTCAGTCGTGTGTTGAGGTCTTTCAGGGTTTTTGGAAGACCTTCCCATTCAGACTATAGGTGATGCCGCATCAGGTGAATTAAAAACAAGGTTTGATCCCTGGTGAAGCATCAGGTCTATTAAAAACAAGGTTTGATCCCTGGTGAAGCATCAGGTCAATTAAA
>JACXGM010028088.1:0-14328 GCA_016801145.1 Umbra pygmaea | reverse complement strand
TTCAAGCTCATTGTGGTCTTCTTCTGTGGTGGGCAGTGTGTTTCAAGCTTATTATGGTCTTCTTCTCTGGTGTGCAGTGTCTTTCAAGCTCATTATGGTTTTCTTCTGTGGTGGGCAGTGTGTTTCAAGCTCATTATGGTGTTCTTCTGTGGTGGACAGTGTGTTACAAGCTTATTATGGCCTTCTTCTGTGGTGGGCAGTGTGTTTCAAGCTCATTATGGTCTTCTTTTGTGGTGGGCAGTGTGTTTTAAAATGTATTATGGTCTTATTCTGTGGTGGGCAGCGTGTTTCAAGCTTATTATGGTCTTCTTCTGTGGTGGGCAGTGTGTTTCTAGCTCATTGTTGTCTTCTTTTCAGGTGGGCAGCGTGTTTCAATTTATTATGGTCTTCTTCTGTGGTGGGCAGTGTGTTTCAAGCTCATTGTGGTCTTCTTCCTGGCTTAGTGAGATGTGCAAAGAATGCAAAGTGGATCACAGGAGGGCATATATTTATCTTTGATTCTCCCAAAACCTGTGGGTATATTTCTACCAAGTGAATATTGGATATCACATTGATATGGAAAGAAGGGATTAATAAATAATAAATAAACAGCACACTGTGTTTGAAAAGTACCTCTTACTTTACTGTTTAACTGCCTCAGACAGGGTTAAGAAATGGTCATTTGGTTTACAAACACCTAAGGGAAATGACTAACAGTTGTGCTCCTCAAACGTTCACACCTAAGGCAAAAGAGTTCACACCTACTTATAGGGAGTAGATAAACAAACATCTACAAATGCAACAGTAGCACATTGGCTGATGATAATAGAAAAAATAACTTTCTATTAATGGTCTTCTAACACATTTACATAAATGACTACAGTCTCAGAGAATTTAAATTGTCACATGACGCAGGTTTGGACTTAGGTGTTTGCTGGGGGACCAAAATACTATGTCTAACCCCCCCCCCAAATTTGCAACATGATTTCATGCACGTCACTTGTGGTTTAACTGAAACCTATAAGAGCTTCTACAGAACAGACAGTTGCCAGACAGTTCCTAAAAGCCCCAATGACGAGGAAGCAAACAATAAGCATTTTGAATTTCGGCGCCTGATTGACATCTCCACACAATAGATAACAACAGTAAGTAAATTGCAGTCAACTTAAATGTTGTTAAAATTGTTTTAGCTGGTCTTAGGCAGAGCTATCAAATGTATCAATAACAATTAAGATTGCAGACTTGAAGGTTAGGTGTTATTATTGTCACGGTTGCCCCAATGCAACATTTATGAGTCAACATTTAGAAGCTTATCCTCTAAAATGATATGCAATTAACATAACACTACAGCTTGTGATAGTTTGGTCAGATTCACTGTAGGTGATATGGCTTGTTGAAAGACAAACATGTTGATATGGTGTGTGAAAAGATATTAAAAGAGACACATGATGTGAAATATATGTATTTATTTTCTGAAAATGTCCCTTTTGTCTATTTCAGATGGCAGTTATGGAAACTGCTGTGACTTCAGTAATGAGTTCAGAGGTAAACAACTTGTACCGGTACATGTTTTCATTGTATAGCGACAATATATATATTATTTTACAATTTGAGTACATTTTTTTGTGTTTCCATGAAATGATACGTATCATACTTTAAAAATTATTTTTTTTAAAATGTTGTTTTAACCAATTCTTGTTAAAAATAATTACGCTTGTGAAATACAATGTTCGAGACCCTAGGTCTACATATTATGCTTGTATTATTTACATGCACATTTGGTCCACATATCACAAGACATTTTTTCCTGTGTCATTTGCACAGATGTCTGACTACGAATCCATCTCAACCCCCACTGCTGGTGACGACTACCTGGACCTCATGTGCGACAAATCGGTCGTCAGGGAGTTCCAAAGAATGTATGAGCCACCCTTCTACTGGACCATTGTTGTCTTGGGCGGCCTTGGCAACATTATGGTGGTGTGGATATACTTGCACTTCCGCCAGCGTCTCAAGACCATGACCGATGTCTACCTGTTGAACCTGGCTGTGGCCGATCTCTTCTTCCTGGGAACTCTGCCCTTCTGGGCTGTAGAGGCCACCCAGGGATGGACCTTCAGCATAGGTGTGTGCAAGGTCACCAGAGCCCTCTACAAAATCAACTTCTTCAGCAGCATTCTGCTGCTCACCTGCATCAGCGTCGACCGCTACGTGGCCATCGTCCAGACCACCATGGCCCAGAACTCCAAACGACAGCGGCTGAGCTGCAGCAAAATGGTGTGCACCGGCGTCTGGCTGGTGGCCATTGCGCTGGCGTTGCCTGAGTTCATGTTCGCCAGCGTAAAAGACCTGGAAGGGCGGGGCTCTTGCACTATGGTCTACTGGATCAATAAGCACAACAGCACAAAGATCTTGGTGTTTGCGCTCCAGATCAGCGTTGGCTTCTGTCTGCCCTTGCTGGTCATGTTGTTCTGCTACGCGTGCATCATCCGCACCCTGCTCAGAACGCGGAGCTTCCAGAAGCACAAGGCGCTGCGCGTCATCCTGGTGGTGGTGGCCGTGTTCATCTTCTCCCAGCTGCCGTACAACAGCGCGCTGGTGTTCGAGGCCACCCAGGCGGCCAACAGCACGGAGGTCGACTGCGAAGCGGATAAGCGATTCAACATGGTCGGGGAGGTGCTGAAGAGCCTGGCGTACATGCACGCCTGCCTGAACCCTTTCCTGTATGTGTTTGTGGGCGTGCGATTTCGCAGAGACGTCTTCAAGCTGCTCCGCATCTACCACTGCTGGCCCGCCCAGGGGAAGCTCAGCAAGTTCCCTGGAGGCCCCGGGCGCTCGTCAGTTATGTCAGACACCGACACCACGCAGGCACTGTCTCTTTGAAGGTGGAACAACATTTCACGTGCAACCAAATGACCCTTACAGTAATTGTAGACTTTTCATTTTGCGTACACAAACTTTTCGTTGGAAGAATTGTCTGGCAGCGCAAGACAAAATGGCTGACGTTTCTAGTGAGGGAGGTAGTGTATCTTCACCAAGTTGGCCACTCTGGACTTCTTTTTTTGTCCGCCCATGGTGGACCAAACCAGAGAATTGGGAAGAAAGACTTTCCTTGAGTCAGACTGTTCGGAATGAGGGAGTGACATTAGCAAAGACCACTTTGTACTGGTTATGATTGGACTTATTGGCTGGACCAAATACCCTTTTAGGGTCAGCTTGTGACTGGCCTTAATGCATTGAGAGTCACAGTTGGGTAGAGGGCTTTTAAGGGTTTGTGTGTTTGATGATGTAAGTTGTCAAAAATGAAAGACAACCATGACAACCATGTACGGGCCCAATGCTTTGATATCTGCCTACTGAGCCATGTTATTTTGTGACTGTTGCTTTGATCAGAAAGCATAGAGATGGGAAAATGGGCAGACACTTTTTATGGGACAATTTTGATTATGAGGCTGCAATGTCATTAAATGATTATGTTATAAGCAGTTTGGAATGCAACCAAGATGTGTCTGCCCACTGTGTTGGAGTGTGTATAAGACAAATTGTAAAGTGCTGCATGGACTGAAACAGCTTTGCATCAACTCTTTCATCTACCCAGCTCTATGTTCTAAAGCGATGTGTCAAATGTGCCACACATTGTGACCTACTATGCTCTTATCAATCTATTTCAGTAAATACAATTACGACGTTAGTGGAACTTGACCCAAGTAATGTAAATGGAGAGTAAGTGGATCAAGGAAGTGCTGCTAATCTCATAATTTGTCTTATATTGGGGTTCTATAAACCCCAAATGTGAAATACTGTGAAATACAAATACAAATACCGTATGTTCATGCCATCATGAATGATAAACTGCATTTGAGTTTTGACTGAATGTATGACTAATAGAGTCATTCTACCCATCATGGTCTGTTTTCCATTTACCTCTTTATCTTTTGTGACTGACTTTAGACTGTTCACAGTGAAGAAGCTGTCATTATAATAATTGTACATAAACCACAGCCTCTTCACATTTTTTATTATATTGAATTAATAATAAATACATTTTAAAAACAAATGTCTAATACATGTTCAATCAGAAGAAAAATCACATACAAATGCACACATACACATGAGCACACAAAGACATTGTCACCCTCTAAGATGACTGCTTTGTCGCTGTAGAAAAAACAATAGAGAATTATGTTTATATTACTCTTGTATTGTATGCCTACTGAAAAGCCTAAGTGAGGGCCAAATATACTGTAGGCCATTGATCTTTTATAGAACTGGCCTAAGTCAAAAATATATTAGGCAGCATTATGGCACATAGTAATGGAACATTCTACATAGCGCTGTACATTTGGGAGTTGGCGGGGATAGTGTTGAAGGTCCACCTCCATCTAGTGGCCATTTAGGACAGCTGCAGCCTTGTAGTCACCAGGTTGCGGATGACTACAAGGTCTACCTGTATATGTGTATCCTGATGACAACGCTATAGGCTATCATTTCAATCAATCAATCAATCAAATTTATTTATAAAGCCCTTTTTACAACAGCAGTTGTCACAAAGTGCTTTGACAGACACCCGGCCCGAGACCCCCAAAAGCAAGCAACACAAGTGATGCACAGTGGCTAGAAAAAACTCCCTAGTAGGAGGGACCTGGGAAGAAACCTAGAGAGAGGCCAGACTCAAGGGGGTGGCCAGTCCTCTTCTGGCTGTACCGGGTGGGGGATCTGAAGGTACACAGCCCATTGTAATAAGGTAAATCAGTGTTCAATTATTGTCCAGCAATGAAGATATGATGGGTGGACTGTGACCATAGTCATTATGTAGCATCAATACAGTTCGGTGGTCTCGCGAAGGAAGACCGTGAAGCCGCCTGGATATGAACGCTGGCATCATCGGGTGGAAACAGGATCATCAACCGCAGTGACATGGGATCCAGCACAGCAGCGGGCCGGGCACAGGAAGGGGACAGGAAGGAGTCATCAGGCCACATGGTCCTGTCGTATGTTCCTAGAGTCCTCCTAGGATGAACATGACATCAGGAACATTAGAGTGGGCATACCTTGGGTCTAGTACCTTGACACAGCTCTGACCCCAAAATGAATAAATAAAACCCAAATCCCCCGTCAAATAAACTATTGCAGCATAACATCTGGGGCTGAGACGGGGGGGGGACAAGAGACGTGGTCCTGCACAAGGGGGCCTCGGGCAGGAGCAAGCAGGCATGCTTCCGACCCACCCACATTGCCAAGACCACACCTCCAAAGGGTCACCAGCAGACCGTAACCACCGCAGGGGTAGCATTGGAGTGAGGATATCCCAATAGAGAGAGGGGAGCCTACCAGGCACGCCAGCATGGGTGGTTCATTAACAGTGCCGCCGTTCTCTTTTAGCCCCCTGGGCCAGACTACACTATACCATAGGACTTACTGAAGAGATGAGTCTTCAGCATAGACTTAAATGTTGAGACTGAGTATGCATCTCTCACATGGGTTGGCAGATCTTTCCACAGAATTGGAGCTCTATATGAGAAAGCCCTTCCACCAGCTGTTTGTTTACAAATTCTAGGAACAGTAAGAAGGCCGGCATCTTGTGAACGTAATGTACGTGTGGGTATGTATGGTTGCACCAAATCAAACAGATAAGTAGGGGAAAGTCCATGTTGTGTTTTGTATATTAATAGTAAAACTTTGAAATCAGCCCTAGCCTTAATGGGCAGCCAGTGTAGAGAGGCTAGAATTGGGGTAATGTGTTCCAATTTTGAATTTCTAGTCAGAATTCTGGCAGCTGTGTTAAGCACTAACTGAAGTTTTTTTAGGATTTTGTCTGGGTAGCCAGAAAAGAGAGCATTACAATAATCCAATCTTGAGGTAACAAAGGCATGGATTAACTTTTCTGGATCATTCCTTGACAGACAATTTCGAATTTTTGCAATGTTCCTGAGATGAAAAAAAGCTGCTCTTGAGATATTTTTTACATGTTCATCAAGAGAGAGATCAGGGCCCGTATTTATCAAGCTTCTCAAAGTGCCATTTTAGTCTTAAGTGCTGAGAATTGACAAAATTTACTCCTACTCTCAAACTTAAGTGTAAAAGCAAGTTATCAAATTTCTCAAAGCTAAGAATCACTCTTACTCTCCCAGCTATTTAAGACCGCTCGAGAGGACTTTTAAGTGGTTAAGAGTTGCCAGTAGGGGCTTGTGATGGCGTAGACAGAGACGTGCGCAAATCTTTTAGAAGAGGTTTCTTTTTATTGTTTGACGCAGCTTAATGAATTAAAAACGATATTGTTTGGACAGAGCAGGCATCATCTTCGTCAGCGACTAAGTGAGGAACATCATTTCACCAGTAACATTTATGCAGCAATTCATTTTCAGGTTAATTGAAGGTGGTGATTATGCTTTGTTTGCAACGCAATGCTGATGATTTGGCCCATCGCAACCATCAAATAGCTGAATTGTAATGGAAACAATCATTGCACTTACAGCTCAACACATTGTCACGCGTTTCACTGACTTCCCAACAACACCCCGCATAATCCAACAGAAGCAAATACAATTCATGCAAATAGCCGGCTTCCCAAGAGTAGTAGGCGCAATGGATGGCACTTATATAAAGATCATTGCTCCCAGCGTCAACGAGAATGTTTATATGAATAAGAAGAGGTACCACAGCATCAACGCACAAATTGAGTTTGATGCAGACTACAACATTTTGGATGTGGTACCCAAATGGCCTGGGTCTACCCATGACGCGCAATATTGAATGAAAGTGGCCCGAAGCAGCTGTTTAAAAGGTACTTTCTGCTGACAGAGGATACCCGTTCGTGGCTGCTCACCCCTTTCCATATGCCACTGACAGAAGCCCAAATTAACTACAACAGGTAGCCTTTTTGTAAGCTATTTATTCACAATTGTTTCATAGTTTATTAATAGAACACTGGATCCTAATATAGGCAATTTATAATATATCCCTTCACAGGGCACATCGTATCACACGAAGTGTGGTGGAGAGGGATTGGCCAGTGCCAGTCGAAGCGCAGATTCCATATTTTCCACTCAGAAATTCAACTACAGCAAGCAGTGTTTTTTATTCTCTCCAGTTCGGTTATCTTTTGGAATCCATGGTGGCTATGATTACATCATTAACTCTAGGCTATATATAGGCAGGTCAGTTAACAGCACACTCGTTTGAAATATTTAAGGGTACAATATGTAATATCAATCAAAACAATAACAAAATACATACTTTGCATTGAAAGCAAACATCACTATACATATAGTATATATACTTCTTAGTTGTGTACTTACATTATCCTAAATGTTTCCACTAACTTTCAAATCCAGAGAAATTTGTAATATAATCCGAAGACACGGGACGTTTCATTTTGTCGCCCGTAAATGGCGTCATATAACCTATGACTTCTCTAGTTGTTCTAAGGTCCAGGGAGCCGCCAAACATAACGTGAATAAAGTTATAATTTTTTTAACAATATATTACTTTGTCAGTGAACATTTTTTCTGCCGGAGACGCTAGATTGGAAGGTTGTCATTGACGACGATAACAAAACCCATGATCCCACGCATCCTCCCGACGTCATCCAAGTACATCTTTTGCTATTGTTTTGATTGAGAGCCCCCTGGTGGCCAAAAATTACATATTGCACGTTTAATTGAGAAATAGTGGAAAACGTGTTGGAAATCTTTTTTGATCTTTAATTTACAATGTGTATATCACAATGGATTCTCTTGAAAATTCTTTATTGTCAAATGTTTGTTGAATGTCAACGCCTCTTATGAATGTCACCATTGAATGTGAATTTATCTGAGAATATTCTTAAACAAGTACATCTATTCAGTGATTGGATCTTGCCTATGTCGTCATCCAAAATCCCGTTTGCGGCACAGCAAAGTGTCGTGAATCAGCTCTAACACTGACACTTAAGATTTAGTCCTACACTTCACTAAAAGTAGGACTGAGATGTTTGATAACTAACTTTTAAGCGCAGCTTTGAGCCAATAATTTTCTTACTCTTAAGTCAAGTCTTAGCAGTGTTCTTAAGAGTAATTCTAAGAAGCTTGATAAATACGGGCCCTGGGTCCAGAGTAACACCAAGGTCTTTTATAGTTTTTTCTGATATGACTGTACAGCCATCTACGTTTACTGCCAGATTTGACAGCAGGTCTCTTTGTTTCTTGGGACCTAAAATAAGCATTTCTGTTTTTTCAGAGTTTAGAAGTAAGTAATTTTCTGTCATCCAACTCTTTATATCCAAAACCCAGGCTTCCAGGGTGTGCAGTTTTGGGGATTCTCCCTTTTTTACTAAAATGTACAGCTATGTGTCATCAGCATAGCTGTGAAAGTTGACATTATGTTTCCGGATGACATCACTAAGAGGCAACATGTATAGCGAGAACAGTAGCGGTCCCAAAACAGAACCTTGTGGAACACCAAAGCATACCTTTGATTGTTTGGAGGACAGACCATCCACAGATACAAACTGATATCTTTCCGATAGATAGGATCGGAACCATGCCAAAACATGTCCATGTAGCCCGATAGAGGTTTCCAATCTGTCTAGAAGAATGTTGTGGTCAATGGTATCGAAGGCAGCACTCAGGTCCAGAAGCACAAGAACAGAGGCACAGCTCTGGTCGGATGAAACTTGAAGGTCGTTTATCACCTTTACAAGTGCAGTCTCAGTATTATGATGGGGTCTAAACCCAGACTGGAGCTTTTCGTAAGTGTTATTAGTCTTTAGGAATTCACTGAGTTGCTAAGCGACCACTTTTTCTAATATTTTTGAGAGAAATGGTAGATTTGAAATAGGCCGGTAGTTGTTTAGTCTTTCTGGGTCAAGGTTAGGCTTTTTTAAGAGTGGCTTCACTACAGCCAATTTTAGGGAGTTTGGTACACACCCAGATACTAGAGAGCAATTTATTATTTTTAGCATGTGCGAGCCAAGCACAGGAAGTAACTCTTTTAGAAATTTAGTTGGAATGGGATCCAGTTGACAGCTGGAAGGCTTTGAAGCCTTTACTATTTTAGTGAAAGACTCAAGTGATACAGGGTTAAAAAATTCCAGTGTCCTTCCTAAGCCAACATCCTGACTGTTCTGCACAATATCAGGACATGTGAGTTTAGGGGACATATGCTTCTTAAGGGAGGATTCTCTGATTTGTTTTCTAATAGTAATTATCTTTTTATCAAAAAAGCTCATGAATTCATTACTGTCAAAATGTAGTCCTATTTCATTTGTGGAATTCTGCTTTTTAGTTAACTTTGCAACTGTATCAAAAATAATTTATTTTTTTGTTCTCAATTAGGTTGGAGAAATAGGCTGATCGGGCAGAAGTAAGTGCATTACGGTAATGCAGAGTACATTTGATGGTACCAAGCGTATCACTGGTTGTTCCCTCATAGATCTAGGTTCTTGTTAAAAAGACTCAAAAAGGAATAATATGGTTGAAATCTATAAAGTTTACTAAATGACAAACAGAAAGAACAAAAATCTTTAAAAGAGAGAGAGAGAGGGATCTCTCCATCATTGTCTCTCACATTTTTTCTGTAAAATGAAGTTAAAATATAGAAAAGACAGATTAGCACACCACATCCTGTCAAGTAGCCGGACACATTATAAGGCCTATAGGCTAACCCTTTTAGACAAACCATTACAATAAATGATTTAGCATGCATTCAATGTTTAAGTATCCAGTCTGAATGATATAGCCTATCTACACCATTAAGATAATTAACTTAATACTGTCTCTGTGCCAGTAGCATTTTGAATTTTGTTTATTTAGTTAGCCTACAATATGACAATAGTATAATACAAACATGAATGGTTCTAAATGACTTCAGTTTTAAAATGTTCTACTCCAATATCATTCTGTTAGGCTGCATTGGGAATTATTGTACTATTTTGTTTCATAGCTCAGATTAGTGACTGATGTAATACATTTGTTTTTTTACACATTAACACATTTTACACGTTAACACATTAACTCTATGCATCTTTAATTTTTGTTCAACTGCCTTCAATACCCTTTCAGTTAGCTGAGAGACTTTTTAATCTTTCCATCCTTTGTGTCTGGGCTGGCTCTCTGTTAGGAAGTCAGGTGTACAGCCTTTTCCCCAGAACCTAGAGCCAAGTTAATCAATTAACTTGTGGATGATGTCCAGAAATGGCTGCATAGGTTATGTAAGCATTAAGACACGACAAACTGTGCGTTGCCAGGGAATAACCACACACCTCAGCAGTGTAGAAAGCCACGAGGCTGAAAGTCGAGCTTTCACTGCGGAGGTGTGCGGTTATTCCCTGGCAACGCACAGTCTGGAGTGTGTTAATGCGCTTATAAAACGGTTGCCAACATTTTATTTGTGAAAATTAATGTTTAAATTAGTATTTTTAGCGAAAGAAAATGGTCACGAGGCGTGCGGTTATCGTGAAACATTAACGTACCCCCCACCACTCCTTTTCCTGTTGCCATGTTACTACGCCACAAATCAAGCATAGTTCCTATAAAACGGATCATTTAGATCGTTTATAACAAGTTCTGAACACTTTAAGTTTAATTTAATTTAAATGGCATTCGTTAGCCAGTTTGCTTTAGTGATGCATTTTTTATGCTATTCAAATGTTTAGGTGATACAGACCTTACTGTCAACATCAATCAGCCTGCTATAGCTACTGTACGGTTGACACTATAGTTAACGCAGTCAAGCCAACATCTGTGCAGTTTTGCATTGCCAGACGGTTTCTTGGAATTTTGTTTCTGGACATTTATATACATCCATCAAAAGCCTCATTGTGCAATCTTGTCTGGAAACGAAACGTTATGAAAACGGACTTCCATGTATTATGCAGGTGCTGTCATTAACAGGCTATAATTAATATTAATTAGTATTCGTTCTTGGTTATTAGATAGTACAAATACTAAAGTGTTTTACTAACTGCTGTACTGAAGTTACGTAGTAGTCTTAAGTATTTGACCAACTGGTAGCCTATATTTTATGAGGTGTCAAGGATTATTAACTGTCTGTGCGTAAAAGTGTTATTTTCTGCGGCTTGAAGTAGATGGTAGTTTCCAAAATATCAACGTATTTATAAATGGTCAAATCTTAAAATTCGATCTTTTCTAGATTTCTCTCTGCTGTCAATTATAAATTTGGATCTTATGAGTTAAGAGAGAAAAACTGCGAGGGTAATATCTGTTCCATTCCATAGGATATCTTCCAAAGAACAACCTGATGGTGATATCGATTTTTTTAGACATCATAAATATATCTTCCAGTGCCCCCTGAATAGATTGGCATTGTTTGGGCGAAATCAGCACCAATCGCCGTAATCGTGAAAAAGCCTAAATGAATTAATTAAGCATGTGAATAGCTGTAGGTAAATGCAAAAACTAATTTCTACTAGTTAATAAAATGTTTGCTTATGTTTTTGTTAGCATATGTGGTTTAAACACCTTTCTGTACATTACCTTGGAAAAATTAACTCATTGCGACATCCACTATAAGGTTTGCACAGAACGTTTATCCCTAGTAGAAATGTTTATCCCTAAATCTTTTAGCCTATAAACTGTTCACTTGACACAGTTGTCCGCTGTCGAAATGTGGAATTCATTTCAGTCGCATTGCACTTGAACATAATAGCCTTCGTCAATAGAAAAATGCAGTTAATTTAATTTGCACTATTTTTACAAATAATGTAATAGCACACATAAAATGTGTTATTAATATTAGGATGATTTCAACGACAGAGGGATAGAGATAATTTAATTTGGTAACAACGCGTAGGAAAACAATTGTAGGCTATATGCCTCAACAATTTACAGAAAATATATATAAAACATAGGCAGAACAATAATTTCAGGCAACTTGTAAATCTTATTTTAATAACCGTTTTCATAGAGAGGTAGCATATCTTGATTTCGCCGGTAGAACGGGTAGTCTATCGTAATTCCTGTTTTTTTATAATAAAGATGTCAACTGAAGGCTATTTCTTGATATTTTAAAATATGAAGAAAGGCGTCCAGGGTTAGATGGATAAACAACCCAACCCGTGATATGTGGAAAACTCAGTAGGTGTAATGTGAGTGGTAGGTCAGACATTAGGCTAACGAGCCAGCCACCGGTGTATTGACCGGTATTGACATGACAGCCACTAGCTAGCTATCGCTTCGTCACGAAAACACACTTTATTACAAAAAAGATTAGATTACTTAAAACCTGTGGCTGATTAGCATGTCTACATCAGTGACAATCTTGTTGTTTGAGTTACCAATCCCAGCGGATTCTGCACGGCGACTTTACCCTATTTATAAGTGAAACGGGAGGACGGATGTAGTATGTCAGAAATACTTTGTCAGGAGCCTTTACCCTATTTATAAGTGAAACGGGAGGAGGGATGTAGCATGTCAGAAATACTTTGTCAGGAGCCTTTGCCCTATTTATAAGTGAAACGGAAGGAGGGATGTAGTATATCAGAAATACTTTGTTAGGAGTCTTTACCCTATTTATAAGTGAAACGGGAGGAGGGATGTAGTATGTCAGAAATACTTCGTCAGGAGTCTTTACCATATTTAAAATTAAACGGGAGGAGGGATATAGCGTATATCAGAAATACTTCGTCAGTAGCCTTTACCATATTTATAAGTGAAACGGGAGGAGGGATGTAGTATGTCAGAAATACTTCGTCAGGATTCTTTACCATTTTTAAAATTAAACGGGAGGAGGGATATAGCGTATATCAGAAATACTTCGTCAGTAGCATTTACCTTATTTATAAGTGAAACGGGAGGAGGGATGTAGTATTTCAGAAATACTTCATCAGGAGCCTTTACCTTATTTATACGTGAAACGGGAGGAGGGATGTAGCATGTCAGAAATTCTTTGTCAGGAGCCTTTACCCTATTTATAAGTGAAACGGGAGGAGGGATGTAGTATATCAGAAATACTTTGTCAGTAGCCTTTACCTTATTTATAAGTGAAACGGGAGGAGGGATGTAGTATGTCAGAAATACTTCATCAGGAGCCTTTACCTTATTTATACGTGAAACGGGAGGAGGGATGTAGTATATCAGAAATACTTCGTCAGTAGCCTTTACCTTATTTATAAGTGAAACGGGAGGAGGGATGTAGTATATCAGAAATACTTCATCAGGAGCCTTTACCCTATTTATAAGTAAAACGGGATGAGGATGATAGGGCGATTGACAGAATAAGCTCCACAACATCTTGTGCACATCTTGTACATTGAGTCCACTATTCAAAGTCCAGACCATATAATATCTACCCTACAGTGATGGATCTGTGTGACAGATGCCAATCCTCTTGATCATATATTTTTTATACATTTTAGTTATTTTTGCACTTTATACGTAGTGACTTACAGTAAGTACAGGAACATTCTCCTGGAGCAACTTAAGGTTAGTGCCTTGCTCAGGGGCACAAAACCTTTTGGCACAGTCCGTAATAATCCCGGCATTCTTTAATCACTGTGCTGTCTTTAATACCCCTTTTCTTTAATGTTATCATATTCAGATAGTTTTATCAATAGTGGAAAGGTTTATGTGTTGGACTCTAAACACTTTAATTTCAGTGGAGTTCTTTCAAAGGAATTCACCCCCTCCATTTTCTGCTCTCTGTCTCTCTTAAGCTGTAGGGGAGGGGTCGTTTTCTGCTCTCTGTCTCTCTTAAGCTGTAGGGGAGGGGTAGTTTTCTGCTCTCTGTCTCTCTTAAGCTGTAGGGGAGGGGTAGTTTTCTGCTCTCTGTCTCTCTTAAACTGTAGGGGAGGGGTAGTTTTCTGCTCTCTGTCTCTCTTAAGCTGTAGGGGAAGGGTAGTTTTCTGCTCTCTGTCTCTCTTAAACTGTAGGGGAGGGGTAGTTTTCTGCTCTCTGTCTCTCTTAAGCTGTAGGGGAGGGGTAGTTTTCTGCTCTCTGGCTCTCTTAAGCTGTAGGGGAGGGGTAGTTTTCTGCTCTCTGTCTCTCTTAAGCTGTAGGGGAGGGGTAGTTGTCTGCTCTCTGTCTCTCTTAAACTGTAGGGGTAGTTTTCTGCTTTCTGTCTCTCTTAAACTGTAGGGGAGGGGTAGTGTACTGCTCTCTGTCTCTCTTATAGCTCTTGCTCACTGCGGCAACTCCTGGCGATTTTAGGGTTAGCAGAGCTGCCAACTTTTCAAAAAACCTTGGAGTGAGATTTTGTCAGGGGTGACCAAAATTATGCCACGCACGCCGGTTGTTGGCTCAGATATCAGAGAATTGTAATTAATTTGATGTTGTACCCATGTTGTACCCTGCATTCTGGTGGTTTGTGGGGAGGCCCAAAGCCATTGATAGGGGCAGCCTATTGGAGATGGAC
>JACXGM010028087.1:0-14209 GCA_016801145.1 Umbra pygmaea | reverse complement strand
AAGGCTCCAATAATATGTAGCATAATATGTAGTATTATACGCAACAGACAAACGAAGCGACCGGCGTAATTTATAAGTTGGACCAATCAACGTGGAGCTGGGAAAAGGGAAAATGGAAAGACCCTGCTCTGGAGTAGGAGCTAAAAAGGTTATAGGAACGGCAGTGCGAGGAACTAAATAATCCCGCAATTTCTTCTATTGGAACACGAGAAAAAAATGGTTATAGGAACGTTATGTTCTAGGAACTGCAAAAATCCCTGCGGTCGGAAAGCGGCTTTTGTTGCCAGAAGTTTAGACCTTACTGGCTGTGTGTTATTTTGAGGGGACAGCAAATTTACACCGTTATACAAGCTGTACATTCACTACTTTACATTGTAGCAAAGTGTCATTTATTCAGTGTTGTGAATTTCGTCAGTGTTGTGAACATTATTATTGTAAATAACATATTTACAAAATGTGAAGGGTGTACTCACTTTTGTGAGATAATGTAAGTAAACCTTGTCTTTTCCTTTCGTTCCAGTACCTTTGAATTTGCCGGATCCTTCTCCTTGCGTGCGCGCTTATGTGTTACGGGATTTGGGTTTACAAATTAAGCACAGTACCTTCCAGACCAACACTAGTGTCGTTCATTGTTCCTGTTTCTCTGTATAAAAGTATGCTGCCTGCATCTACTATGTTTGTTGTTTTGCTTGTAACTCTCATTACCAACTAGCTTGTTTCCGCCTCGCTTCACTATGCACCAGCATTACAGCATGGGAAACAGTTACTATTATTTTCCACTTGCTTTGGAAACGTAAACAGTAGAAGCTATAGCAAAAGTAGAAACATACAAATAAAAAACATTTATAAAACATACTAATACTCTAATAAGCAAATAAATGAGGGCCAGATTAGAAATTCATCCAGGACACCGGGGTTAACGCCCCTGCTCTTACGATTAGTGCCATGGGATCTTTAGTGACCACAGCCGCATTGGTCTCCCATCCAGGGATTAACTAGGCCTGACCCTGCTTAGCTTTAGAAGTAAACCAGAAGTGGGGTACAGCTATGCTGCTGGCACATGAGAAGCTGTTGCTTATGTTTTGTTTTGTTGGTTTATCAATCAGTGTACAGAGCGTATATGTGGACTGTTGTGCGATATTTTGGTAAGAAGAGAATTGTTGGCTCAGGATATTGTTTTCCCCCAGGAAATGTTGGAGTCTAGTGTTTGAGGCTGCATAGGATCTTCCTGAAGTTCACACAGGCTCCTCGGTAGCCATTACGGTCAGATTTGTCTTCACTTTTGTGTACAGGTGTGATCACTTTCTCTCTAGCCTCTTATTTGTCTTCCTCTGAATTCAGGCAGCTCTGTCTCGCTGTTTCAGCATGTCTCCGTTTCTGACTGAGTCAGGCTGCTAAACCATTCCTTTTGAAGCTGGGAGACGTCAGGCGAGGCTTTGATGTTACTGTGTCCCCTGATGGTTTCAGATGCTGGGTCCATGATTGAGCTTCCAGGGTGCCATGGTTACAAATTCTGGATCTATTTCTACAGCAACACAACATATATCAACGCTCGGCAGGAAGGCTCAGTGGGGCTACCAGTTTAATCTAGTTTGATGTCAGACCAGCCGCGGTTTCCAGACACTCAACCACAAACAAACCCACACACAGAACATCTTCCTATCCTTACCTCGCTACAGGATTTACTTCCTTCTGAATAACACTTCTGTTTGACAGATCTACTTTCTTATCCTCATTTCTGTCTGACAGAACAGGTGTCTACTACAATGGTGCAGCCTTTAGCCTGTCAGCTTGGAGCCTGTCAGCTTGGAGCCTGTACTCACCAATTGCATCTGACTGAAGCAGACGAGAAGCACAGGGTGATTAAGGTCACAGCAGGCTGACTGGCCCATCTGGTCCATTGGCAGAACTGGCACTTTACTGCTAATAATTAGCTAGCATCAATGTGACTCTTCACAGCTAGCATAGCAACCATAACCTTACAGATAACAATTACAGCTAGAATTACAACCATAACATTACAGATAACAATTACAAATAGCATGGCAACTGCAATCTGAAAGATAATAACTACAGCTAGCATGGCAACTACAATCTGACAGATAATAACTACAGATAGCATGGCAACCATAACCTTTGGAAGGTAGTGCTTCTGCGGCCATAACGTTATAAAGTCATCAACATAAAAGTGGCTCATAGTGATTTGCAATATTTATGTTGACAGACCTGCCATCTATTGTCAGTAATAACATATATAATCTAGAGCCCGATCGATATCATCAGCTGGCTTATGTTATTGGCCGATATTAGGCATTTTCCAAACTATCGGTATCGGCTAGGGCGGTATGGATTTTTTCTTACTGCGGTTGAAAAGCAAAAACTCCTGCGATAGTGCGGTATACTGCTTTAAATCCCCCCGCACGCACGCACGCGCGCACAGACAGACACAGACACAGACACAGACACAGACACAGACACAGACACACAGACACAGACACAGACACACAGACACAGACACAGACACACAGACACAGACACAGACACACAGACACAGACACACAGACACAGACACACAGACACAGACACAGACACAGACACACAGACACAGACACACAGACACACAGACACACACACAGACACACACACAGACACACACACAGACACACACACACAGACACACACACACAGACACACACACACAGACTTTCGCGCACACACCAGAGACTAAGGCAATTGAACATGCAGTGCCTTGCGAAAGTATTTGGCCCCCTTGAACTTTTCGACCTTTTGCCACATTTCAGGCTTCAAACATAAAGACATGAAACTGTAATTTTTTGTGAAGAATCAACAACAAGTGGGACACAATCATGAAGTGAAACGGAATTTAAAAAATATTTAACAAATAAAAAACTGAAAAATTGGGCATGCAAAATTATTCAGCCCCAAAGCTAATACTTTGTAGCGCCACCTTTTGCTGCGATTACAGCTGTAAGTCGCTTGGGGTATGTCTCCATCAGTTTTGCACATCCAGAGACAGACATTTTTGCCCATTCCTCCTTGCAAAACAGCTCGAGCTCAGTGAGGTTGGATGGAGAGCGTTTGTGAACAGCAGTTTTCAGTTCTTTCCACAGATTCTCCATTGGATTCAGGTCTGGACTTTGACCTGGCCATTCTAACACCTGGATATGTTTATTTATGAACCATTCCATTGTAGATTTTGCTTTATGTTTTGGAAGACAAATCTCTGTCCCAGTCTTAGGTCTTAGACTCTTCCAGAATGGTCCTGTATTTGGCTCCATCAATCTTCCCATCAATTTTAGCCATCTTCCCTGTCCCTGCTGAAGAGAAGCATGCCCAAACCATGATGATGTATATATATATGTATATATGTGTGTGTGTGTGTGTGTGTATATACATACATACATACATACATACGTATGTATGCATACGTATGTATGCATACGTGTACGTGTGTGTGTGTGTGTGTGTGTGTGTGTACGTATGTACGTATGTATGTACACACACACACACACACACACACACACACACACACACACACACACACACACACACACACGTATACATATATATATATACACATACACATATACATACACATTATATATACACATATATACATACATATATATACACACACATATACACATATATATATACATATACACATACACATACACACATATTTGTATCGGTATCGGCCTTAAAAATCCATCGGTCGGGCTCTAATATAAACATGTCTTTAATGGGGTGGAACTCTAATGTAATGCAACTGGTTAGGGCATCTGAATAGTGTCTGATCAGTCATAGATTCTCCCCAGTACTCTCTTTAGTTCTGTCCCTATATATGTATGTATGTATGTGTGTGTGTGTGTGTGTGTGTGTGTGTATGATACACACACACACACATATGATACACACACACACACATATACATGTACACATACACATACATATACACATACACATATATACATATTTGTATCGGTATCGGCCTTAAAAATCCTTCATCGGTCGGGCTCTAATATAAACATGTCGTTAATGGGGTGGAACTCTAATGTAATGCAACTGATTAGGGCATCTGAATAGTGTCTGATCAGTCATAGATTCTAATCTCCCCAGTACTCTCTTTAGTTCTGTCCCTGACCAAGGCAGTTAGATGCCTTCCGCGATGTTAGGCGATATTAATGTGTATTTAGACCTCTGGGTTCTAAATGTTTTAAAATATATAGGCACTGTCGGACAAAAATGGGACCCTGCTTGGTACATTGTTTGTAATTACAAAAGTCACTGATGGTAGCTGAAACCTACAGGTAATATTATCTCCCAGGTAACATTCCTTCCAGGTTGATGGTGTATATATATGAATGTGTTGTTAATTAACATATCTGGTTAAATATTGGTAACATAAAAACCACTGTTGAGGGACCTTTGGTCAGGTTGTGAATCTGGAGGATTATTATTTAATTCTTTTTTGGGGGCGGTTACAGATTTTCCTGCCTTCCCAATTCCCTCTATAATCCTGCCTTGTGAGCAGCTCCACAACAGATCTGTGGGATTACTTTTCGCACTGTTCACCCAACACAGAAGCCTGGATCATGCACGGGATGATTACATTCACTAACTATACTTCCGATACATTTAATTTACAGACGCATGATCTGAACAGAAGGAGTAGCTGGAGAGCGACGTGGCAGGATAGAAAATCTGACTTATCTAACACAAATCCCGATATAAAAGTATGAAAGATCAATCAATAACCATGAAGTGAACGATGCATCACAACCCCCAGGCACTACTGCAAAAAGGCTGCCCCTCAATACTCAGTGCTCAAACAAGGACACTTATAGGAGTAGCCACACATACTGTAGGCCACCAATCGCTTTGAAGAAGCTTCACAGGTTCACTGGCTGGGATTGGAGTAATGGTGCAGCTGCACAAGACAATGTTGTATGGCAGCGTGGCAAGAAAGAAGCTGTTATTTTAAAAACCTCTGACCTCCACATGGCGCAGTTATCCACATTGCTGCTTCAAAGGGGCAGGCATGGTGGCCTAGTGGATAGCACTGTGGCCTTACAGCAAGAAGGTTCTGGATGGAAGAACCCACGCAGATGGAAGTTTGCGTGTGTTTCCTCCGGGTGCTCCAGTTTCACCCACCATCAAAAACGTGCAGGATAGGTTTGGGACTACAGATGGAAATTTGCATCTATGCTATGATCTGGCTCATTTACAGTCTGTACAAAAGTGTAAGATTCTTCATTAATGTGCACTGTCCTAAATAAATACATTAATTAAATTAATTAATTAACAGCACTACTGCGTCACGGTGGCCAGGATTCATATGCTGGATGTGGCATTCAGACAATTCCCCAGGGTGGATTGTCGTAAGGAGATACCTTGTTGCGTTACTCTCTAGTGACTTGAAAAAAAAAGTGACTTGTGTAGGTTCAATTGTGGTTGTAACGCTGATGAAAATTTAGCATCAGCATGTGTGTACTCAGGCACCCAAAAAATGACATATCAAAGTACGTCAGTTTATAACCATGGCTATAAACTAGTTGGACAAGGCATGACTTGTATCGAACCAGAGGCCATTATAATGCAACATTAGAAACAAAATTGAATGTCTTTTGTGAATTTCTGACACTATTTGAAATTGTCATCTACACACATAATCTAACGTGCCTGATTAACCTGGAGGAATTCTGCCAAGAAAAATGGATCAAAGTCACTCTGGAAATTCAGCATAAATAACAGGACAGCAAAGTGACTAGTGCTAGGGTAAATGGCTAGGAATAGAGATAAGGCTATGACTACAAGTACAGGTATTAATAGGGGTTAGGGTGTAGTGTTCTAGGGTTAAGGGTGTAGTGTTCTGGTGTTTAGGGTGTAGTTCACTACCTGCTTGGTGCGCTTGGTGGACTCCTCAGACAGATTGTTGTAAGTGTAGTGGGCCTGAGTGATCCCGCAGAACAGCACGGCCACCACACCTGGTACAGAACACAGTTTAAACACAGCCCGAGAACCACACCTGGTACAGAACACACAGAAAACTGTCTAAACACAGCCCGAGAACCACACCAGGTACAGAACACACAGAATACAGTCTAAACACAGCACGAGATCCACACCTGGTACAGAACAAACATCATAAACAAAAGACATTGATCACACTTGGATTTCAACATCTCAAAACCCTTGGGCCCAGAGACCATGCAGCGTTCCACCCCACAATGACCACTACCTATGATTAACATATCTATAATCCTCTTAATATTTGTTCAGCTTTGACCTCAATCTGGCTGAGTTTGTCTGTAAATATTGACAGTGTGAAGACATTATAAAGCTTATTACCTGTAATCGGTTATCATCTTTGATCAGATTCTACCAGCAATCAGTTTTTACCTGTGAAGCCACAGGCTTCAGCCAATAGGAATGTGCTCCAGGACATGAGGAAGAAGAGGGCCGTCTCCAGCAGGGGGAAACAGTGCAGCTTGGTGAACTTGGTTACGTGGAGGAGTGGTTAAAGAAACAACACTTTGAAAGATGTCCCTATGCAGAGTACAGTCCATAGAAATGCAATGAATAGAAACCTCATTGAACTATTCCTTGGTCATTCAAATAGTAAACAACAAAATGGCGACTGTTGTTAGTTGTCACAGTGACAACACGCACCAGTGGGGGGCTGTAAAGTGTGTCGTACTCGCTATTTTTCCTGTCAGCTTAGCTAGCTATTAGGCGAGGTAATTAAGGTCTTGTCTAGCTCTTCAGACAAGTAATAAGATCTTATCTAACTGTGGTTTGCAATATTAGCATATATTAAATATATTTTGATGACTTACCAACAGTCAAACAACGCTGTTACCGTTACTGACAAAATAAAATGAGCTTTAATTAAGCTCAATGAAACGGTAGCTTCCTTTCTGCAGACCTGCAAAGTTTTTTTTCTCTGGTGTGTGTGTGTGTGTGTGTCTGTCAGGGGGGTGGGAGACAACCACAACTGATGATGTTTGGCTTAAAGTACATTTCCATCGTTTGCCAACCAACCAGAGGCAGTTCACTGTTCACTTCACACACAGGCAGTTGCACACACCAACGGCCAGGAGTCAGAGCGATGGCAAGTCAAACGAGTTCAAAAGTAGCTTTTTCGCGAACTGTAAGTATAAAAAGCACTACATTTCCCTCGTTGAGGTAAAAGGCAAGAATGTTTATGTAACGTGCAACTTATGCACAGGAAGAAAGACACTCCACGTCGGTGGCAAGTAATTTGAATCTAATGAAGCACCACATCGTCACATGCCGCCACAAACAAGTGGCCAAGAATGCAGCTGATCGCGTGAGCTCCGATACAAAAGGAGATTGAGCTACGACATCAAAGCAACTTAAACTAAATTTTTATCCACCACCGCAAACTCTTATAACTCAGACTACTATTTGATTCTATTTACTGACCATTTCATTCATTTAATATATTTAATATTGGGGGCTTCCAAGTTGTTTGACATACTTGATTTTTTTAAGTAACGCAATATTTACTTTACCTGGTAGTTAGTTACTTTTATAATGATGTAACTCAGTTACTAACTCAGTTACTACTTGTGGGAAGTAACTAGTAACTAATTACTTTTTTAAAGTAACTTGACCAACACTGGTTACCAATAGAATTATAACGCAATTAAATCCAGCACTCTCCAATTCCTCTTCACAAAAAGACAGGCCACAGTGATCTTCTTTGATTTAATGGTGGATTGTAACCATCTGAAAGGTGCATACACCGCCCCCTACTGTCAGGCCATGGAGATGTGTAAGCGCAGCTGATTATTCTTTTGTTGCTGCAAAACTAAATAGTAAGTCTGCGACTTGCCGCAAATCAGTTTAATGCAGAAGTAGGCCATTAGAGCTTTGCAGTGAAATGGTACACAACAAAATGGCTGCCGCTCTGACCATTCTGCTACATTGATTTGAATGGCACTTCTATTCATTCCCTTTCTATGGTACAATCATTGTGTACAGTGTACTGGGAGTTGGACCCTATGTAGACTACAGGCATTGGGGGTGTTCTAAAGCCTTGGACCAGTAGTGTAGACTAGAGCAGTTGGTTACAGAGAATACTACAGACCATGTAAACAACACTGTCAAAGGGATATCAGGGCGGTGACTACCCCAGTAATGGCCCCCATGGCGAAGGAGCCACTGAAGATGCCGAGGAAAACACCGACAGACTTGAAGAAAGCTGCAGCATCAAAGGTGTGGGTGTTGGCACCGGCTGGCTGGTACGCCACAATGGAGCTGAAACAAACAAACCAACATTCAAGTTAACATTGACACATTCCTCATACAAATATCCTGTCCAAAATATACTCAAAATGCATGTAACTTGCATCCTTGTCATTGAACACGTTCTCATTACAACACAATACTGGGGCATATCAAGATAGACAGCAGTTGCCTGTTGTGTCCAGTAGGTGTCAGAAGAGCATTGTCTGATGCAATACTGTTCTGCCTCTGTGTCACACCTCAATAAGGAATGTCTCCAACACCACAGGATGGTTTACGAAGGAACCGACATAGGAAGGCCTGCCTACACAGATTGGACTGTTCCGTTAACCTGGCACTCCTACATTGTGGTGGTGTGTAACTGGACAGGTCTCAATCACTTACACAAATTCTACATAGACACTAGAGCAGGCAAATAATTACATTATCTTAACTTAAACTTTATCATCCCAGGAAACAAGCAAGAACAATCTACCACACCACCATGAATAAAATAAAAAAGCTCACCCACAGAAATACAGTTAGGTACAGAAATAATTGGACACTGACACATTTAGTTATTTTGTTTACCAAAAATATATTAAAGTTAAAGTTAAGTAATGAATATGGGCTTAAAGTGTATGGAAAGCCATTTAAGTCAATATTAAAAATACATACATAAATAAATATGGCTATGAAATAAGTCCTGAAATAAATAAATGACACAATAAATATCTAAGTATTCAAATATAAATATATAAATGCAATCCAAAAAAAATAAAAATTGTTTTTATTTCACAATGGTGTTTTTAAAGGAGAACTTTTATTTATTTCAGGGGACTTATATTTCATAATGGTCATTTGTTATATTCAAATGAATGGGACGTGGTTATCGCACAGATTCAAACCATATGAACAACAAAGACTATTGAAATACTCGGGCGGATAAGTGATCTTCAAAATATATAAAAAGATATCAAAGTTTTAATTAGTTTGAGACCGATTGAGCACTGTTTTTGTGTGGAAGATGTCATAGAACATTCAAGCACAGGTGCGGGACGTCTGCCTATAGAAATTGGAAGTGAAATGCTCGCTACCTTTATGTTGTCTGATCCAGAGAAATCGCGGATCTGTTTGTTGTGTCACAAAGCATGATTCAGAGGAAATCGATCAATCAACCTGAGAAATCGCTGATTTGTTCCGTTTGTCACAAAGCCCGATTTAGAGTTCTCCTCTGAATTGTGCAGGGTAACACACCAAACAGATCACGGATTTCGTAGGTTGATAGATCGATTTCCTCTGAATCATGCTTTGTGACACAACAAACAGATCCGGGATTTCTCGGGTTGATAGACCAGATAGGGTGAAGTGTCCTAAAATGGGACACTTCCTAATGTGGGACAACTAAGGTGTAGTATTTGTAGGTCCCCATAAATGCATGAATGTCAGTGAAACTATTGGTTAGCCATAATTGTGGTGTCGTGATAAAAATCACATGACCTCTCAACTGTCCAGTCATATATGAGAATGATACAATCATCAAACAGGAAGCATGTGTGAAAATCACACAAAGGTTACTGACAGAGTTTGGACAAACCTGATATTAAGGAGTATAAATTCATTTTAACCAAAACAATCCTGCTCATTTTTGGCCTAATGTGTTCATGAAATGTTTGTCCATCAAAAAACAATATAACTTTGTATGTATAAACTATATTTATCAAATTTCCTAGTGTCCCACTTTAGGAATTGTGGTTTCAAAAAGTGGGACAGCATAGTTAGCCTAATGTGGGACAGTGGTAAAGTCAGTCAAAACTGTGTTGTGTGGCATCATTTGTGGGACAAAAATGGTAATTTACATTTTTTGTGTGTTTTTAGTTATTTGTATGCTGTTACTACAGCTGTTTAAGGTCATGGGAAACTCTTAATCTATGGGTGATGGCAGTTTGAAGGCTTTTTGTGATATTGTGTGTGAACATGCAAGTGTGTGTCTGTGTGTGTGTATTAAAATGAAAAAAATTGCTCTGAATTTCAAACCTCAGTAGAAAACCAATAAAGCCATTCCACTTTATCTTATGCATCTAAAGATGAGTTCAATTAAATGTATTTCAGATCACAATGGCAAAGGTGATAGATGACAGAGAGAGATTATCAGACACATAGTGAGAGGAAGAATCAGGGAAAAGTTGAGAGAAAGAAACTAAATCAGTGGAGCCAGGACAGGATGAATGGAGCCATGGAGGAGTATAGGCAGAGCATTAAGACTGGTGGAGTCTGGTTTTCAAAAGAGACTGTTAAGTTTGTATTTTGTTTGTGAAGAGAAATAGAAAACATTAGGCCAAATGGTCTTAAATGTTTGTACTGTAACTGAAGTTCACAGCGTGTTAAT
Organism: Umbra pygmaea; assembly: GCA_016801145.1. Classification (NCBI taxonomy): domain Eukaryota; kingdom Metazoa; phylum Chordata; class Actinopteri; order Esociformes; family Umbridae; genus Umbra; species Umbra pygmaea. The sequence continues at coordinate 3,546 of JACXGM010028087.1, read as the reverse complement.
GAATTCTGACAAGTTTGAATCTAGCGTAAAGTTTTTAAAGATGTGGGATGTAGTTTTTTTCAAGTTGTGAGATTTCATATTTTGCCTTCAAGTAGGTCTAGTCTATGCCTGTTGTGATTTTTGTATGTCTGTTGTTAAGTAAAATTAACTAGAGAAAAGTTGTTTAATGTCTTATGACTATAATAAATGCATCAGAATATTTTCTTTTCTGAATGTGTTACTTGCATTTTCTGTTTTGATTTGATTAGAGAACATCCTGGGGTTTGTAAAATGGCATTGTGTGTGTATGTAATGCATTGGCTTTATATTGCAATATGTCACAAAAGTCTGAAACACAAAAATTGTCCCACATTAGGGCAATTCACCCTAACACAAGTAGCGAGCACACAGGTAAGCTAATATGACATCTTCCACAAGAACACAGAGCTCAATCGTTCTCAAACCATTTAAAACTTCGATATCTATGTCTATATTTTGAAGATCACTTTTCTGCCAGAGTAGTCTTCAATTCGGGTGCTGTGTGTTTGAATCTGTGAGATAACCACGCCCCATTCATTAGACCAGGGCCGGAGTGGGAAACATTTTCAGCCCAGGAGTTTCATGGTGAACCAGCCCATTTTGTAATGGGGTAAATAGTAACTGCAAATAATCTAACCGCTTTACTTGTTATTTTCTACTGTACATATTTCATTTATTTATTTATTTATTTACAGAGACAATGTAAATGTAGATGCTAACACTATTAACCAAAATATTCTCAGTAATTAGACAACTACAGTATATACAGAGTCTTGACCAAATAAGGTAAATGTTAAGTTTGAAAAATAAGGTTATATACTGCCCATTTCTTTTTTCATGTTGTTTTTTCGCAATCGCTAGGACCCATTTCCCAGGTTTCTTTTTCAAAATTCTACACAAAGTTCCACTAACCAGCTTTCAGTGTTGCACAGCAGTTAATTTCACATGAAAATGCACAAAAACTACCAAAATAATTTATACATCTCAAATCAACTAATTCTTCCATAACTCTAGCAACAGTTGTCACCCAACAAGCACACTGTCAATCATAAAACAATAACCTAAGCAAAACTAAGAATAAATTATTTCTTCACAAAACAAGAATGACCCCTGTCCACTGTTTAGAATTCAAATTCAGAAGACAGGGTTACCATTCACATCACATCTTATGTCATCTTGGGCAATACACCTCACTTATATTCTGATGAAGTATAGTAGCCCTAATCTCTTCTGAGACTACAGCTCTTGATCGTCCTCTCAGTCTACTTCCACCACCCATACACACTCCTCTTCCTCCATCAGCCACTCTTTTTCCTCTGTCAGACACTTCTCTATCTCTGATTGGGTCCAGGTTGACATTACAGTACCAAATTATTACTTAAGTAAGATGTTTCTTATTGTATAGATGGTACTGACATTGAAAAACTAACACATGAAGTGTTAATACAGGACTTTAACCAAAGTACAGATTTCTGAGGAGATTTTAATTTTATTCCAGTAGGCTATAAGTCATAGCCTAGGCCTAATTTATCCACTAATCAATAGCTCTGCCTGGCTCAGCCCTGTCAGAAATATCAAATATGCATGAATGAAAAACATGTTTTTTATTATAATAATACTCCTATCTTGGTGTTCCAGTATTGCAGCCTGCCTCAACATAACTTTTTTGTATTCCTTTGTTTCTCATTATTTTCTAAAGCAAAGTTTATAATGATAATTATATGGTTATGAATGATGGCTTACTGTGTGTTGTCTTTTGATGCACATCGTTCATTCTCTAAATATGTTAAATGAGCTACTTTGACAGTTAGGCTATACATTTGAGCTATACAGTTAGCTAGTTACATGTAATACATTAACTTTGCAGTAGCCTACAGTACATAACCAGAGCTCTTGCATGCTAGCTAACTACTGACTGACTGTAGAGCTAGATAGATAGACACCGGACTGAAATATCATCAACTATTTACTTTACCGTTTTGAAAAAAAATTTCCAACAGTCTGTTTTGTTTTGGAAGAGTTTTTCTATTTCTAAAACAGGCGCAGGAGTTAGCTAATATACTGTAGTAGCTAATAGACATCAGGGTTATTTTGTCTGGCAACGCGTCTGCTGCGTCTCTCTGCCGTCACGTGCATTTAGGAGAACAGACTACCGGTAAATTAATCACGCGCAGGGAATAAACATTCATGATTCCACTCTTTGGCAAAGAGGTTGGTGCGATTATAATTTAGATAAACATTATTAACATAATTATCGTTTACTCACTTAATATTTAATAAACTAAATGACATTCCTGACCTGGTGACCAATTCTATTTTAAAGGCTCATTTGATGTGGACTGTGGGTGCGTAGCAGCTCTTGTGTTTGTGTGTGACGTGAGAATAAGAGGTGCGCTCGAAGAGTGGGCCGCACTACCTCACATCTGCAGGCAGGTGGCCCAGTCCGAATTGCAACAAGTATAGCGATTATAAAATAATTTTTCACGAACCACCTTACCGGCCCAACAACTAGCGGCCCACCAGGAATTCTCCCGGTTCTCCCGATTACCCACCCGGGCCTGCATTTGACTAAAACAAATGGATATTATGAGGTGTCATTATGAAATAAGAGTGACTTGAAATAAATAAATGTGGAATTATGAAATAAAAGTCCCCTGAAATAAATAAAAGATTTCCTTTGAAAAATACCATTGTGAATTAAAAAACAATTTCTATTTTATTGGACTGCATTTATATATTTAAATATTTATATATTTATTGTGTCATTTATTTATTTCAGGACTTCTTCCATAGTCATATTTATTTATTCAATATTGACTGAAATGGCTTTCCATAAAAGTGCAGTCTCTCAGCTTTAGGAATTACAGCTCACTAATATGGGTCCCTCTTTTTCAAGGGACCAAAAGTAATTGGACAATTGACTCAAAAGCTGTTTCCTGGACAGGTGTGGGCTATTCCTTCATTATTTAATCAATTAAGCAGGTAAAAGGTCTGGAGTTGATTCCAGGTGTGGCATTCACATTTATAAGCTGTTGCTTTGAACCCACAACATGCGGTCTAAGGAGCTCTCAAGTCTCAATGCAAGTGAAACAGGCCATCCTTGGCTGCAGAACAAATAGTAATAATCCATCACAGAGATATCAGGAACATTATGAGTGGCCAATTCAACAGTTTGGTACCTTCTGAGAAAAAAAATAACACAGCAGTGAGCTCTGCAACAGACATAGGCCTGGACATTCACGGATCAGTGGTTCATCGTAGGATCCTTTCCATAGCAAAGAAAAAACCCTTCACAACATCCAGCCAAGTGAAGAACACTCTCCAGGAAATAGGCATATTATTATCCAAGTCAACCATAAAGAGAAGACTTCACAGCAGCAAATAGAGGGTTTACCACCAGGCATGGAATTTCATGATTTTAGGGTCAAGGCCACTTGGCCCTAAAGAGGTGCCCAATCAAGGCCATCATGTAAAATCGGAAAGTAAATTGCTTTGCAAAGTGAAAAACACTCCATTGATTTGCTCTAT
>JACXGM010028086.1:0-14208 GCA_016801145.1 Umbra pygmaea | reverse complement strand
CTCTCTCTCTCTCTCTCTCTCTCTCTCTCTCTCTCTCTCTCTCTCTCTCTCTCTCCCTCTCTCTCTCTCCCTCTCTCCCTCTCTCTACCCCATCCCCTCAACTTCTTTGTTTTCCGCTACCACTCACCCTAGTGTCGACTCAGCCTAATGAGGGGAACGCTTTTGAAGTTGCTATGTAGTAACTTCTCTTAAATCTGACTTGAAATGACTTTGGAATTATGCAGTGTTGGTTGGCAGTGGAGAGGAGCATGGTATTGCTCATCATTAAATGTGTTGCCATGCATTATTCATGTATTGATTTGATTTTGTATTGGTCTACCAGTTGGTCATTGGTGTCTGTGGTCATAAGCAGGACTAATGCTTAGGAGTGTCTCATCTACATGATGCAAATGTTATTTTGTGGTGGCGTATGAACTCTTTCCAACTCCTGCAAAATTAAATCATTTTACGATTATTTAACTAGAATAAGAACAAATATTTGCAGCAAGGACCTGAGAGCAATTAGGTTACTGTCTTGCTCACGGACAGAACGAGAGAGCTTTCACCTTCACAGACATTTTAGACAATTTAGTGTTTCAACTTTCCAGTTCCAGTATGACTGTGCCCCTGTGCACAAAGTGGGGTCCATAAAGATATGGTTTGACTAGTTTGGTGTGGAGGAACTCGAATGGCCTGCACAAAGGCCTAACCTCAACCAAATTGAACACCTTTGGGATGAATTGAAACAGTGATTGTGAGGCCTTCTCATCAAACATCAGTGCCTGACCTGACAAATGCTCTTTTGACTGAATGGACACAAATTCCCCCAGACACACTACAAAATCTTGTGGAAGGCTTTCCCAGAAGAGTGACAAAAAAGGGGAGCAACTCCATAAAATGCCCATGATTTTCGATTAGGAGCTTACAAAGACAGAAAAGCAAGCAATTTGGATGCTACAAGATAAGAGCAAACATGTGGAGATAAATGGAACTACAGATGATCCAAAGCATATTACCTCATCTGTGAAGCATGGTGGAGGTAGTGAGACAGCAGAAGCATGCATGACTGCCTCTAGAACAGGCTCATTTATCTTTATTGATTATTTTACAAATGGTGGCAGCAGTGGAATGAATTCAGAAGAGTACAGAGGTATCTTGGCTACCAGTGTACAAGAAAAACATACCTTGCTATGTAGCTCTCCAGCGAATTCTGTATATTTCCTGTCTAAAGGCTTCTGTGTTGAAGAGCAAAATTCTAAATATCAAGGCCTTGGGGATGTGGTTAAAGAACTACGTGAAAGCCCCTCAACCATCACACACCTGCGGAGAAGTTTCTGACAAGGCAAGGTCAGGGGGAATTGAATATGACGATTAGGAAAAACTAACTAAATAAATAAAACCAGCCGCGGTCGGTGGATCTTAATTGGGGACGCCGGGCTCGCATTACCGTCCGGACTCGGAGTCGTGAAGTTTAGGATGTTTTAAGCGTATGCTCTATACTACAGTATATATATGCCATTCAGTGTCCGTGTCACTGCATAAGAGCACGTGTGCTTTATTAGTATTATCGTTGTGCAAACTCGCTTTCGCCGTACCCTGCAACCGTCATTTTATGTGTGTCTCCGGACTTGTCTGTAATTAAATACCACAGACCACCAACTCCACCTGGGTCTTCCTCTCATACCACCATCATGACAATGTCTGACAACACCGCATCTGTTTTTGTTATTTTGTTTGACCAGTTTCAATACTAAATGAGCTTAATGATAATATTTTAATTCTGAATTTCGAAAAAAAAAATTGTCACTACTAAGATGTTCACTCTATCCAAACACATAAAGATCAATAGTAAAACCAGAGACACATTTTTGCAGTGGTCTAAATTTTTGTCCAGTCCAATTAGTTACTTATGAGAACTAGATTGATTACAGGTGTGTTGCCATCAGCTGACTGAACCTGCGACACTTGCTGCACTGTTTATGCAAAGATTTATTATTGCTGCTTCTGCATGTGTTGATAGGTCTAAACCATTTCAATTGTAATTAACTGTTAACTAGTACTACATTTACATATCACATCTTATGCAGAGTGATACAGTATGTTTTCAGAAAACTTGGTGAAGCCAACCCCACTGAATAGTAATCCATTCTAATCAATGAATTAGTTGTTATTATACAAATAATAAACATAGAAAGACAAAAGGGTTGGTGACAGTGTATATATTTTAGGTCGTCTTTGAAAATATAAGGTGTGAAAGTTATCTGAAAATGGACAGTTACAGTAATTAGATGTTGCACTGCAGTTTATGCTGTATCTGCTGAATAATTCTCTTATTCCATAGTATAGATAACACTCTAACCTACATCTGTTCTATAACTCTTCATTTGGCCTGTTAAAATACATGGGAGGGACATCATTAAACCCTACCTATGAGTCTCAGCAGAGTCATGTATCACAAAAGCATCTAGCACAACACCGCTTCTACAGCCAGGGATATATAATGTTTTGTTGAAAAGTAAAGTCAAGGGAAGAAATTTCGTTTAAAGGTGTGGGGTCTGGAGTGTGTGTGTTTGCGGGGTGGGGGGTGGGGGGGCACCATCCTCAAATCTCGTGAGGGTGCCAAAATTGCCAGAGCTGGCCCTGACTTGGACTTTAATGGTCTCTGTTGTCATGTGTTACTGTGTACAGTTCACACCAAGGGCAGCGCTTAGCGGCAGGCTAATTAGGTGCAGAAGCACTAAAGTTAGGGTTAAATATCACTAAAGTTACCTTAGCAGCAGACTTTCCATCTATGTTGCTTAAAAAACCCTCCAACCTCAGGTTGAGAGATATTAAGTGAAGACAAAACTTGTGAATTATCTCGTTCACGTAATTCATCGTACAAAAGCCCTGAAGTTTAATGATATGGTCGGATACGTCCAGGAACATAATCGTACCCTTTGTACTCTCCCACACATGTCGAATTTCACAGTGATATAAGCAGGCCTGATTTCACCTCAGAACTCGGCTGTTTAATCAATAATTGATATACAATATACAATACAAAAAAAACATGCAGGCCTGATCCTTTTCTGCAATTGCACCGGTAAGATTCACTTGCATGCTGCCTGATTAGCATTTCAAACATGACCTAAATTCTGGGCGCTGGTAGCACATGTTCTCAGACTTCAAAGCAGACCTCAAGATGAGCTTACGATTCAATTTCTTCTTCCACACTTACAGTAGCTGGACAGCCAGGGAGGTGAGCAAATGAGTAGCCACGGATAGCACAGCGGGTACGCTACCAGCACAGCCGTCAAACACAGCAGCCTTTATCGGCGGATGAACGGGCCATATCTGAACACTCTGAACCACCGCAGAAGAGCTCGCCTTTGTCTGTCCAGCTTTCATTAGAGCCCCTGGAGGTAGCTTCAGCTCACCGAGACCTCTGACAGGGCAAATATAAAGAAAGCTTTTAAAAATGTTTCCTATATCTTCAGCCGAGATGGCGTCACATAGGGGCCCTGGATTCCCAAACTCCCTGCCCTTATTAACTGGGCCAGAAAGACTGGATGAATGTCCCTGAAGGGAAATATTTGAAGGGTTTTCACTAAACTTCACCATATGTCAATTAGTCATAGGGGTTGGTTGCAATATAGTAAAAGTAATTGAAATGTATATTCATGATTATGGATTATGGGTTATAAACCTGTTCCACAAAATCTTCAATATAGAGTTTTTTATCAAATTATAAGTCTTTATGGTGGATTTTAGCCGTGGGATTCTGCATTTGAAGAATGACATTATCAAATAAATAAAGTTGTTTTGAGAGATGACTGCCATTTCTTAGTTTCTGATGCCTTTCCCTGTGTCTCATTGCTATGCCTGGATGGACCGATAGAGAACTGCCAGGCCCAAATTACAAATAATTTGCCCATTAATCTGTGCTGCAGATGTTAGTCATTTATTTTACTACACCAACCTCTTGCCATGTCAGCTGTTGCTAGCTGGAGGAAGGGGGAGGGTAGAGGAACAGGTTGTGAACAGAGTGGGAAACACACAGAAATACACCCCTCTTTGAACTGCAAAGAGTGCACAATCCAACTACAGCCAGTGAAATCTCTGTGTGTGTTTTGGTTTAACAGATCTTATTAGGACCAGAAGTCTTCACAAGGATATAATACTGGACAAAAATGCCCATATGCCTTTGTCCAGTCCGCATGAGGACAAAGCAATTACTGGCTAAAGGGTTAGGTTTAGGGCCAAGATTACAGTTAGGTTTAGGGTTACAAGTTAGGTTACCTTCAGGTTCAGGCATTATGGATTATGGGTTTAAAGTCGAGTTTAGGCATTAAGAAATAGGGCATGTTTATGCATAAATATTTGGTTGTGGAAAAACAGAGAGTATAGAGAGCTGCGTGTCCTAGAGTATAACGGGATTGCATGAGGTGCTCGTCAGACAGAGAGGTAAAAATCAGTATATTGCTTTTGTTGGCGTGTTGTAAATATTTGGTTATTGAAGTTAAGGGTGAGGTTAAGGTTTGGGTTAGATTAAGGAAAGGTTAAGTTTAGGGATAAGGTTAAGGTTAAGATTAGGGTTAGGTCCCAGGGATTTTAATGTATTATATACCCCACAAGGCTAGCTGTACATGACTGTGTGTGCGTGGGTGTGTTCTGCATGCTTGTTTTGCATGAGACCAGAAATGATTATCATTATTTAAACTGAAATTAATGATTTTATAAAAAAATGTACAAAACAATGACTACCTTGACATTTAACGGCAGATAATTAGTCAAAATGACTTTGGCGTCATTCAACTTTACTGCACAAATAGTTAGTTATTCAATACAGAATGTAATTAATTACTAGATATTAAATGAAAGTCATTTAGCCCAGATGTATATTAAATTACAAGTGTGAAAGACAATATGAATATCATTAACATACAAAGCACTGACTAGACTTCTATTTATTTAAAAACAAATAAAAAATCATACAAGATTACTTTATTATGTCAGTTTCTTTATAATGTACAATGTGTCACATTAGGTCAGGACTAATATTCCCAAAATATGAATGACCTTATACACTCACCTAAAGGATTATTAGAAACACCTGTTCAATTTTTCCTTAATGCAATTATCTACTCAACCAATCACATGGCAGTTGCTTCAATGCATTTAAGGGTGTGGTCCTGGTCAAGACAATCTCCTGAACTCCAAACTGAATGTCAGAATGGGAAAGAAAGGTGATTTAAGCAATTTTAAGCGTGGCATGGTTGTTGGTGCCAGACGGGCCAGTCTGAGTATTTCACAATCTGCTCAATTACTGGGATTTTCACGCATAACCATTTCTAGGGTTTCCAAAGAATGGTGTGAAAAGGGAAAAATATCCAGTATGCGGCAGTCCTGTGGGCGAAAATGCATTGTTGATGCTAGAGGTCAGAGGAGAATGGGCCGACTGCTTCAAGCTCATAGAAAGGCAACTTTGACTAAAATAACCACTCGTTACAACCGAGGTATGCAGCAAAGCATTTGTGAAGCCACCACACGCACAATCTTGAGGCGGATGGGCTACAACAGCAGAAGACCCCACCGGGTTCCACTCATCTCCACTACAAATGCGAAAAAGAGGCTACAATTTGCAAGAGCTCACCAAAATTGGACAGTTAAAGACTGGAAAAATGTTCCCTGGTCTAATGAGTCTCGATTTCTGTTGAGACATTCAGATGGTAGAGTCAGAATTTGGTGTAAACAGAATGAGAACATGGATCCATCATGCCTTGTTACCACTGTGCAGGCTGGTGGTGGTGGTGTAATGGTTTGTGGGATGTTTTTTGGCACACTTTAGGCCCCTTAGTGCCAATTGGGCATCATTTAAATGCCACGGGCTACCTGAGCATTGTTTCTGACCATGTCCATCCCTTTATGGCCACCATGTACCCATCCTCTGACGGCTACTTCCAGCAGGATAATGCACCATGTCACAAAGCTCGAATCATTTCAAATTGGTTTCTTGAACATGACAATGAGTTCACTGTACTAAAATGGCCCCCACAGTCACCAGATCTCAACCCAATAGAGCCTCTTTGGGATGTGGTGGAACGGAATCTTCGTGCCCTGGATGTGCATCCCACAAATCTCCATCAACTGCAAGATGCTATCCTATCAATATGGGCCAACATTTCTAAAGAATGCTTTCAGCACCTTGTTGAATCAATGCCACGTAGAATTAAGGCAGTTCTGAAAGCGAAAGGGGGTCAAACACAGTAATAGTAGGGTGTTCCTAATCATCCTTTAGGTGAGTGTATAACGATTGTCACCCATTACACAATGTAAAGTGGTGTATGATGAGCAGGTGCCCATGTATAGTTAAAACTGCACTATGTATGATTGTTGAAAACTAAAATAACTGTGTTTTAGGACTCGTAAACGTAGGGAATTAGCATATTAGATCCAGGGGTTGAAAACATCAATTAAAATAATATGAAAAAATGTGCAATACCTTACTAGCAACAAATGCATATTATAGACAAAATAATAATGTTTATTTTCAGAGATTGATTATATTCACTTTCAGTAATTCGGCAGACAACCCTGACAAAAGTGACCGTAAACAAACAAATAATGAATATGCTCTAAAAGTGTGACTGATTACATTAGCAATTTTAGATGTGACTTTGCATGACCTATAGGTTTTTGTTAAGATTAATGGTCAGCTATACCATCTGCAAGAATTTGGTGCCCCATTGCTGCTAAATGGGGCAATAGAAGAAGAAGAAGAAGAAGTTTTATTTATATAGCGCCTTTCCATAGCTCAAGGCCGCTTTATATTATACATTATTTTAATACACCAAATATGCAACTTTTGAACAGGGTTCATTTCATTATTTTCTTTGTTGCCATTTTTCGTTTTATAATTATGCCATTCTGTTATGACCTACAGTTAAATATGAATCCCATAAAATTAAACATTGTTTTGCCTGCTCACCCATGTTTTCTTTCAAAATGGCACATCTACCAATTCTCCAGGGGTATGGAGACTTTTGAGCACAACTGTATGTATATATGTGTGTGTGTAAAATAAATCATATTCTTACCCAATACTATGTACATTGGCCTTTTTTGGGAGATAAGACATAAGAAAAACCAACCTGCTTTCATTGACTTTTTTAGGTTTATTGTTAACTCTGTACCTTGCCATTCCTGTCCAGTAAAAGTTAATACTTTTGTCCATATATTTTACCAGGAAAAACACAACACACTGTGAGCAGATACAATAAGTACCTGAACATCATGAGGGAGACAGCTGCCGTATAACGGTGAACACTTGAAGTCCAGCATTTGAAAAAAGATCACCTATATGAAGACGAGGCAGCAGCCCGTGCAGCAGAGATGTCCCAGACTGCCTTTGTAGCAGGTTCATAACTGTGACAACCTTGGTCAGTTTGTCAACACAATATACAATATTCAACATCAGCTGCCACACTTGTTACTATGCTAAGCTGGCTTACTGTGTGGAAAGCATTTATGTTTATTTTATTTACTTACATTCCCACTGTACCAAAAGCTTTGTAACAGCTTATTAAATTACTGTTCATTTAATTAAACCTAAGATTAAACCCGATTGCTTCTACACTAATTTACTACATCTCTAAAGTCACTCACCTAATTCTAATAGTTGGATGAAAATGCTAAATGTTGTTAATTTAAGCTAGTGTTGGATAGAGAGCCTAAAGTAACTTTCCAGGAACAGGATTCCAGTGCTTTACACAATGTCTGGCTGGGGGTACTCCAGCAGATGGTTGAGAACCACCAGTGTAGACTGTTTTCATAGGGTAATAATATGTAGCTCAGTTCCACTCCCTGTTTTCATTACAACTCTGTCATCTGGGACTTCTTTTGACTTGGTACACCAGATGGGTGCAATTCATGATAAGGTAGAACAGAAAACAGCAGGCTCCGCCCCTCGTAGGGAGAAGGTGCATGCACATGGGAGACGGTGTCAGCTGTGCCCCACGCAATTTACGGCACAGGGCCTCATTGTAGAAACTAGAATACAAACCGATCAGTTCCTCCTCGATTTCGGTTAATGGAACGGTGTGACGACCAACTGTGATCCGATTGGTTGCACTTTAAGAGGTCAGCAGTATCTCGGCCAAAGTTCAAATGACTTGTACTTTGAGTACATCATCTCCATGGTATTTTGCGCATGGCTTTGCTGGGTGCACCAGTTTAGGAGAAACAAATGGGTTTCTCGGGCACAATGCCACTCTTCTGCCTCCCATGTGCATGGCCTAATGAGTTGACTATCCCTGCATGGTAAAATGAAAACAGCACTATAAAGAACTGCCTATGTGGCATCAATGAGTAAGAATGATTTACATGGCAACATGTTGACGGACAAACAGTTCCAAAAACATGTTGTATCAGATGTGGCAAAAGGTCGAAATGTTCAAGGGGGCCGAAAACTTTCGCAAGGCACTGTACATGAAATACTAAATATATATATGAGTCCTTCTACAGTGGGGCAAAAATGTATTTAGTCAGCCACCAATTGTGCAAGTTCTCCCACTTAAAAAGATGAGAGAGGCCTGTTATTTAAATCAGCCAGGAAAGCAACCTTTTCCTTTCTAAAATGCATCAGAACTCCCAGAAGTGAGCTGTTGAGGTTGGGCCTGTGATGACTACATCATTGAGAGAAACATCTGTGTGTTGTGCGCTTGAGTCGAACACCATTCTGGTTGGACCTGGTACTTTGTGGAACGAACACCCAAAAAGATGAGAGGTACCAGTATTCCTCATTTTTTCCCAGTGAATTCTGTTGCATCTCTGGCCTTCTATTCAGGCTTTGTTGGAGAGACGCAAAGTGTTTAACTGCTTGCTCTCGGTTAATAGGCAAGCATCGTCTTGGTTGTCTGAATGAAGTTGGCTACCCAACTATTTGACTCGTTCCTGTAGACTTCTCTATCCATCAGTATCAAGGAGATCAAATATTCACTTGAAAGTGCCAGCTTGTTCTCGATATTGCCTTGTGCCTAAAAATAAACCTTATCCTTTATTAGTGAGACTTCAGAGATTCATGACAATTAAGTCACGACAATCCCCTGTTGAGTCAGTGTGCGTTCTTTCAGTAGTTGCATTTCTTGATGTTTTATCTCGATGTTTCATCAGATGTTGAATGTACTGTTACTGAAAAACCTATTGAAAAAAATGTCTTCCGGTGGGAATCCCCAGTTTTTTGTGAAATGCCTTGAATAAGGAAGTTGAGTACATGTTTTTATGAACTTCAAATACCTTTTTAATTAGTGTTTAATGATGGAACACTAGTCATAGGCTTAATTATCATTCAAGCTACTCACTGACCCTAGATATTTAGTCAGAGTTCAAAGTTAGTTAATTCAATTATTTAAGTTCTTCCATGACATTGTCAATCACTATTAATAAACAGGAAAAGCAGTCACATGATCAAATGTGAGATTCAAATTGGAAAGCTCTTCCAAAAACAAGCATGAATTTATTCTTAAATGTATAACTTTATAAACATAAAATCATACTTGTTTCGATTTCCGTCTTTGAAATTAAAAAAATATAAGCCTACAAACATTGATATGAGAACAATGGCAAGTGTGAAGAGCTTATTTGCAAGTGCAAAGTTCAAGAGAATTCTATAAAATGTGTTTGATTTAGAAAATAACTGCAATGGGGTTTTGACCATCAATTATTTCTAAACTCAAAATTCTTCTCACAGTGATTTCATACCAAGCAAGTAATTATTATTCTTATTCGCTCAATTTCCAGTCTTCTTCAATAGTGAGGTTGAATGTGACACTTCATTAAAATATCACTGACTTTCTTGTTTTTTGCAGCATAGCAACTCTCATGTCACATGGACTTAAAAGCTAACTATTGATTTTGGTTACATGGTTATTGGTAGCATTCATCTACTTCAGAAGATAAGTGGATATTGTTCCACATGATTTTAAACTAATTGGCAACATTACACACGGTAGGGGGTAATATAATAGAGTAATAAAGTGCATTAAATATAAAACTAAAACCATAAGTGATTAATGAACATAATCAATGAAAAAGGCAAAACATAATGATTGTTATTGGTCAGATGATAGAGGTGCATCTAACAGTTTTTTTAATACTATTTCAGCTGCATGTCTGAATGTGTAGCTACGTCTAATGAGACACACTATGACACTGCAAGGACCTTTCCCACTGAGCGAAATCATTTGAAAGATGTCTTTTCAACCAGAAACTTATTTTCAACATCTCTTCAACATCCATTCTCAGCGGGAAATGACAGCGCGCTGATCCACTGTGATGTAAAGCTACGGTGCCACGGAAAACCTGCAGGTGATCCACTTTCTGTGTGTTTCAATCTCGTAATCAGCTCTGTCCCCCAGTAAGATGGTTAATGAGTCTGGAAGAGGACCTTTCCCAACTGCCCTCTTAGCCTTCATTAACAACCTCTTCTACCCCAAGCAATAAAGAGGGTTAATGTGTGGCACAGCAACTGTAGAACTGCACAGGATCATCTCCAATCAACCCTTTCACTTAAAACAATAAAATCATGTTCCAAACTGGCAGTGCCGGCCGAAGCCTTTTAGCAGAATTTGATCCCACCACACGGAGTCACATTTGCCCTCGATTGGGGGCCCCCTGGTGGCCAGGGGGCACCAAGCACACGCTTAGTTGGCTTATGCCTCGGGCCGGCCCTGCAAACTGGTTGCATGCAGAAGGAGTTGCAGTAGATACTGCTAAATTCATGTATGTCAGATGCCTATGCAGTATAGTTAGTATAATACAAACAAAAAACATTAAAATAAATAAAAATAAAAGGAAAAGCATTTTTCTGCCAACCGGAGAGTGCGCGGTATTGAGTAGAATTTGTGTCAGGTGAATGTTTGTGAATGAGCCGGGGTGGTTTGATGTGTGGGGGTGTTGAAGGGCTCCAAAGTGCAGATTAGAGTGCAGGGTAAATAGGTAGTTTAACAGTCTGATGGCCTTGGGGGTAGAAGCTATTTTTCATTCTCTTTCTCCTGAACCGTCTCTGTCTGTTAGATGGTGAGCAGCAGGCTGAGGTGGCGGTCCATAATGTTCCTTCAGGCCTTTTCGTCGCAGTCTGTGGGGTTAATGTCCTGCAGGGGAGGGAGTGTGCCAAGAACGGCACGTTGGGCTGACCTCACACGATCGTGGGCGTTGCAGCTGTCATTCCAGGCACTGATGCAAGTTTATAGTATGCTTAAGGGAGTGCATTAGATCATTGGTAATGTTCATACCAAAGAACTTAACATCTTTGACCGTATCTAACGTGAAACCACTAATACGTAGGTGGGCCTGCTGTCTCTTCCATCTCCCGAAGTCCACAATCTATTCTTGGTTATGTTTAAGAAGAGTTTTTTTCATCATTACTGGTAATAAGGGCCACCACTGTCATATCATTAGTATAAATTATTATCAAGTAGTTTTTTGGGGGTATATTGGCGTCATGGGTGAAAATGGAGTAAAGAGAGTAGATAACTACGACAGCCTTGCATACAAAACATAAACATAAAAAACCTAACAAAAACATGAAAAAACACATGAGCAAAATGGAGAAAACAATCCCACTTGTGCCAGAGTAGCACCAAAACCCTCCATGTGGTATGAAACATATGCTAGCTGGCCGTGTGCACAGTACCTGACGTCACAGGACCACGTACCATTGGACTGCAGCAGGGCCATATGTCCATGCTGGGGTGGGCTGACCCACAGCATCATGAATGCCGGGGCCCCGAGGCCCACCGATGGCTACATACTACTCCACCATATGGAGGCTAGGGCTGAGGTGTGGAGAACAAGCGCTAGCAAATAGAGCCAGAAAGCAGGGCCCTGAGTTGATTCATCAGGATTCAGGCTGGGCACAACAGACGGATGACTGGCTGGCATGTTGGGTGGCCATGTCTACTGAACCAGGACACTTTGGTGGCTGTCACTTTCCTTGTCACTGTTTCCAGGTCTCAGCCCCGCCCTCGTTTCCTTCTCTCAGACCCTCCCTTTTTTCCATCTCTTAGCCTCGCCCACTTTTGCTTGTCTCATCCCCTCTCTCAGCCCCTCCCTATTTTTCATCTCTCAGGCTCATCCACTTTTGCTTGTCTCCATCTCAGTTTTCTGCCTCGTGTGTAGTAGGAGCCGCTGATTGGCAGCAGTATATACAAGCTGTGTTTACAGTAAGCAAGTGTATCACCTGGATATAATCAAACGCAATCTGCATTGCAATTATCAGTGCTTCAATCATTCAGACAGTGTGCACACACGTGCCAATGTGTTCACACAGACACGCATCCAGAGATCCAACATTCAGGGATAGTACAGCATACTTTGTGTTGCAGTTCTCAAAGAGCTTGAGAAGCTGATTTGGCACTAATAAGTCCTTGGATTGTCGTGTTCTAGTTGGAGAGATGATGGCCTATAAGGATGTTTGTCCTGGCTGGTTACATCGGCTCAGAATAGGCCACATCCCGATCTACATCTTACTGGATAAAAAAATTACATGAAGGGACTTAAGGTATGGAGCACTTATGCAATGTGGGTCTTTGCAGCTATTACCTATGAGATAATTGTATTCCTGTTGTGTTTTAGCAAGTTCTAAGCAAAAACAATTTTATTTATCTTCTATTGGGCATTTTATCCTTCATTGGACATTGGTTATGGAAGAGAGAGATTTGAAAACTAGCTGCAGCACTACATGTGTCCTGGAGTCAGTTATACACTACAAGTTTTAAGATTATCATGTCAAAGTAATATTTAGTGCATTTGTTATTTACTGTAGGCTGTGGGTATTCTTATATGGCTAAAATTGTTGTGTTTGTAGTTGGTAAGGCTTGATTTTCCAAAAGCACAATATCTTTTGGTCAAGAAAAGCTGAAATATGTTTTTTGCAATTATTCAATTGGCTATGTTTTTATATTATACGTTTTTACGGATTCTAAAAACAACACATTTTTTATTTTATTTTTTATTTCATCTTTATTTAATCAGGTGGCCCGATTAAGAACAGTTTCTCATTTGCAACAGCGACCTGGCCAAGATAAAGCACAATTATGCAAGATGAGATAAGGTTCCACATAAATTACAGTACACAAAAACAAAACAAAAATGACAGGATGCAGATTCTCAGAGGATACGAGAGGAAATGAATGTAGTTTAATTTACAGGTCTGAAATACAGTAGAGCAGTTGGTATACAAAGTCGTCAATAACAATGGAAAAGGTAACACTTGAGCATAATTGTGCAAATGGTAATTGAGCAGATAACATACAATGCAGATAAATATGTGCAAATACACCATGGGGCATAACTAAGGCATTAGGGCATGAATGGGCAGAGATAGTGTATGAGTGAGGGAGTAGAGACAGCATTTACAGTGGTCAGGCAGTGGCTCTGACAGTCGTACATTAAAAGCAGTGTGGGGGATGGTGTTCTCAAGTATCAGAGATGTTTGTAGTTCATTCCAGTCGTTAGCATCTGTGAACTGGAAGGAGTGGCCTTTGGTGTAACCAGAGAGATGTACCTTCCTGGCATCACCAAAGTCTAGGATTGGTAGGATGGTCATTTTCATCAGGGCATTTTTGAAGGAGGGGGGTGAAAGAGGCCTTATTGCAGAATGGTAAGCCGATCCTAGATTTAATTTAGGATTGGAGATAGTTAATGTGGGTCTGGAGAGTGAACAGTCTAACCACACCCCTGGGTTTGTAGGTGTCCATTCTCGCTTAGACCCGTCCAGAGTGATGATGCTAGTCAGGCCAGTAGGTGCTGCAGCGATCAGTTTAGGAGCATGCATTTCATTTTGCTGAAGTTTAGAAGCAGTTGTAGGCCACGGATGGAGTGTCATATGACATCAAACCTCTCTTGGAGAGAGTATAATGTAGGAGAAGATGTATAAAGGATGGTGTCGTCTGCATACAGATAAATCAGAGTCACCAGCAGCAAGACCGACGTCATTGGTATGTACAGAGAATAGTGTCGACCCAAGAATCGAACACTGTGGCACCACAATAGCAACCGTAAATCTCAGAATTTATCCCAAATTACGTTCTCAGGAAACTATTTTGAAAACCTAAATTACGTTCTATGCCAACCTATTTAGGGTGTTTTTACGTTTGAACTGCACGTTTTGTTATTAGGCTATATTTGTACTTGAATTACGTTGCTCCGGTACATTTCGTTTAGCGGATTTATGCGAGAACATTCCAT
>JACXGM010028083.1:0-14209 GCA_016801145.1 Umbra pygmaea | reverse complement strand
CTAAGGTACAAGTAGTGATATCCACAGGCAGAGTAATCCAACAGGCAGAGGTCAAAACGGAATAGCATATAAGGCTAAGGTACAAGTAGTGATATCCACAGGCAGAGTAATCCAACAGGCAGAGGTCAAAACGGAATAGCATATAAGGCTAAGGTACAACTATGGATATTCACAGGCAGAGTAATCTAAAACAGGCAAAAGGTCAGACCGGAATAACATTTCATGAATAGAGTGCTCAGTATGAAGAATCATGTACTTACAATACCTCGCAAGGAGGCTATGGGTGAGTGTGGCTTAAATACAAAATGGAGTGAGCAGGTGTGGTGAATCATGATAATTGAGTCCGGGTATGGGAACTGTAGTTATGAGGAAGTATGACTAGGGAAGCTGTAGTCCACAGGAAGTAGAACTGATGTATGGGAATTGTAGTTCTGAGCGGGATGGAATAGGGAAGTGGCAATGTCCAGGGAAGGGGAACTGGGAATCGTTACACATACCAGTAATTCTGTAATTCATGCTCCGTTTTATTTAAGAGGGATTTAATGTTTTGTTTATAACCTATATCACAAAAAGAGATATGTGGTCACCTCTACTAACTATTCCAATGAATAATATGACTTTTCAAAACAATATCAAATTCATTATTATTGCCAAATGTCTGAACTGAGTAGTATAGTGTGTCATAATTAGACATTATATACTGTCAGTTGTCATGACAATGTGAGAGCGAAATATTAAAATCTTTATCGTTTTTATTTGTGGATTACACTGTAAAAAATATTGTAAATTTACAGTAATTTACTGGCAGCTTTACAGCATGTTTTAAGATTACAGCTCATTACCTTAAAAAACATATTAGGGAATTAGACAAAAACTGTAAAATAACATAACATGTTAAAATATAGTAGATGATGCCAAAAATAAAGTATATTCCTGTAAAAACTGTTATAGTAATATACTTAATCTTCACATAAAATATACTTTCTCCCCCACAGCTTCTCCGTTTCCCCTTAATTTGAGAAATGTCTTTTTGTAACAATTGTTTGCATTTGAAATACAGCTTTTGTAGAAATTCCCATAGGATTTAAAAACAGACAAAGCAAGTAGATGCAGTCCTTACTGTATTTTTGGAAATTTAGTTATTTACTGGCAGCACAGTAGCCAGCAAAGTGCTGTTTATTTACAACATTTCTACTGTAAATGATGGTCACTTTACTGCTACCGAGAAACAGGCAGTGCATGCTAATAATTTTACAGCTCATTACTGTATTTTCTGAAGTTTACAGTAATTTACAGGCAGCACAGTAGCCAGCAAAGTGCTGTTTATGTACAGCATTTATACTGTCTCAGCTGTGTTTGGTTTTGGCTCATTACTATTATCAGTTAATATACAGAATAACAGTTTTTTGTTGACATTTACAGTACATTTAGCAGATATTAGATTCAATAGATAACAGTCATGGCTAGTTAAAACATACAAACGCCCCTCACAATCCTCAATCTGTCCAAAGAGTTACAGAGCTGCCAACAAGTCAGGGTCTGTGGGAATTGGGCAGGACTAATTCGGAAGGGAGTAAAAAATGGGAAAATTATGAGGTCTTATCGTAAGGTCCTGGGGCCTATACTACGAAGCAAATTCAACATGCCCTGGATTTCCTGTCTTTACCTGGCTTCACTGAACCTAACAATTGCGATCTAGATAAGAGATGTCACAACTGTGGGTATCAACTCGTTAAATCAACCCAGGATTTCCCAATCGAGTGACGAGGGCGTTCAAATAAAAATGGTGGTGTGTGCACCATCGGACCAATCGCAGACACGGACAAGTCTAGGAGAGCCGCATATTTCGCTCAACTGTAGTAAATGATAATTTTAGAGAGATTTGAAGCACATACAAAATATAATCCAGACATAAAGTAGGAAGTAAAGGTGGGAAAGATATTGTCACCCGTGTATTTATAAATTCCTCAGTGTCATCGATATCACTGACTATAATGACAATTGTGTATTCCAGTAAACCAATGTGTTGCTGGATGCTGATTGTGTATAACAATTTTATTTATCGTAATCTTTCGTTTGCAACCCTGACAGTGTTAAACTGTCATAGGAGCAAATAAAAAATGCACAAGTTATGTAAATTAATCAATGTCAAAATACTTGGTTGTTCAACAAGTTCTGTAGGAGTAAATGTATGTACTGTCTCTACAGTGAAAGGGTATACATTGATGTTGGTCCGTCTCAAACACAACATTCATTAAAATAACTGTCACAAACAAATGCAACACTATGTATTATGTCTGGGGAACTGTAAGCGCAATACTTTGATGTATCGCACTGCACTGGCACATACGTCTAAAGAAGCTGACAGACACGTCAATCCCTCCACTGAGAATATACATATTTCATAAAGATTCTCATCAGAGAAAGCCAATGGCAACTCCAAGAAAGGTTCAGTAGGATGTGCTTTTGTTCAGGTTAATCGGTTATCTCGACCATAACCTGCTCGCAGCATAAGTTACCATGGCGATGCAACTCAGTAACAGGTGACCCAGCGTTTAATACCTTAATTTACCTCGCTAACCCCAAATCTTGCTTCGTAGTATAGGCCCCTGATTCCACACCCCCCCAAAAACAATCAGAAAACTCATGTGGTTCCCTTTAAGCCGCACCCATAATTATAATAGTTCCCAGCATGCTCCATTGAAAATTGTATTCTATACTGATTACTTCTTTGCTTGGACATACTGTAGATCTATTCATATTTAATATAATTTTTAACACAATAAATAACATATATTTTATTTATAAATCCACTGTAAAATCAAAGTGTAGTATGTTTTGCAACCTGGGGTCTGTTCATCATACGTTGCTTAATACATCCGAGATCAAATGACACATCCAAGATGACATCATTGGGCTAATCATGATCTGGCTAATTAGGTTCTTCGAACACACCTGCCGTTTATGTATAATATCGCTGGATTGAGTCATCTGAGATGATTGCACGTACGTGCGTTGGCATAAAAGGGGAGATGTATCGATAGTAGAAATGTTGATCAGCAACACCGCTATTGGCTGGTAATCATGGCCAAGAGCACGCCCAGATTTTCTCTGCAGCAGAGCAACGAATATTGCATGAAGGTTACAAGGAATTTGAAAATTTGATTAAAATGCAAGGGAAAACCTCAAAGTCTGCAAACGCCAGGAGAGAGGGCTGCCAAAAAGTAGCAGACAAATTAAATGCATAAGTGGTCACCATGTTATGGTTTTATCACTTATTATAGTATTCTTTTATTTTAATAATTACATAATTTAATTTCATAATTATTAAATCTCAGAGCCACCACAGAGTACTATTGCTGCCCTTGCATAACAATATCTCTTATTGCAGGCAAAAGATGACTATCACTGGCTTTATCTTCACAAAGAATAATTGAAATAAAACTGAAGGAGCTAAGCATAAGTTCAAGTTCAATTTATTTATATAGCACGTTTACAACAGCCACTAGGCTGACCAAAGTGTTTTACAGAAGTGTTGAATCTAAAAAGGGAAAGTAATAAAAACACACAATAACACAAATATAAGAATAAAAGCAGTGTAAGACATAGGCTAAAAAAACAGAAAGGTAAGGAAAGGCCAGAGATGAAGGTTAATATGCTAGTGTGAACAGGTGGGTTTTTAATAAGGACTTGAAGACGGACAATGTAGGGGCCGTTCTAATCTGTAGGGGCATGGAGTTCCCAAGTCGAGGCCCTGCTACTGCAAAAGCACGCTCACCTTGGGCCCTTGATATACCACAGTATAAAGAATTGCAGTAATCTAGCCGACATGTAATAAATGCATGAACAGCCATTTCTAGAGTTTTAAGATTGAGAAAGCCTCTAATTTTAGATAGTAATCGAAGCTGATAGAAACTAGAGCTGATTACAGATGAGACGTGTTTATCAAATTTGAGGGACTGGTCAACAAGAACACCCAAGTTCCGTACTCCAGTGGATTTAAAAGCTGATAAGTTCTCTAGCTCAAGGTTTAGGTGCTGGGAATTTTCGTTTGGGCCAAAAACAATAACCTCAGTCTTATCCTCATTAAGGAGGAAATTTTGGGCCAACCATGCCTTGACCTCTTCTAAGCATAGCAGAAGAGAGTCTAGCGCTGCACGGTTGTTTCTCCTAATAGGGATGTAAATTTGGGTGTCGTCCGCATAAAAATGAAAAGAAACACCATGCTTTCTTAGGATGGTGCCCAGAGGTAGCATGTAGACAGAAAATAAGGAAGGGGCCAGAGTGGAGCCCTGCGGGAGCCCACAGGTGAGGGGTGCCATAGAGCTGGAGAAGTTTCCCATTTTTACAGAAAACTTTCTGTCAGACAGGTATGACTGAAACCATTTCAGAACCGATGCCCTTAAACCCACCCAGGACTCTAGTCTAGCTAGAAGAGTAGGGTGGTCAATGGTATCAAAAGCTGCCGATAGATCTAAGAGAACAAGAACAACGGTGTCTCCGGAGTCAGTAGCGAGGTAAATATAATTTAGCACTCTCAGGAGGGCGGACTCAGTGCTGTGGGCAGACCTAAAACCGGATTGAAAAACCTAAAAAATACTATTATTTAACAAATATTTTTGGAGTTGATCCAACACAATTTTCTCTAATAGTTTGGAGACGAAAGGTAAAACAGAAATAGGTCGAATTGTTTTTCGAAGGATCTAGTGAAGGCTTCATAAGCAGAGGTGTGACCGTGGCCACTTTAAGATTGGCAGGAACAGAGCTAGTTTTAAGACTCTTGTTGATAAAAGAAACCATACCTGGCCCAACTGATTCAATGATAAGTTTTAAATATCTCGGGTGGATAATATCAATGGGACAGAATGATGGTTTGAGCTTGATAGTCAAGTCCTTCAGTGACTCGAGGTTGATAGGATCAAAAACCTCCCAAGAGCCAACAACAGGTGACGAGATCGGAGGGACAGATGAACTAGGACAGACACTAAGTCGTAATTTAGTGATTTTGTTAATAAAAAATCTTAAGAAGTCTTCACATAGAGCTTCAGAGGCAATAGACAGTGTTTTAACAGAAGGGTTTAAAACAGATTGAATGCCTGAAATCAGGACCTTGGGGTTGGAGTTAAATTAGTTTCAATTAAATTAGAAAAATAAGCTGCTTTCGCAGATTTTGCAGCATTCTGGTAAGCAGTGAGAGCGTCTTTGAACATGTGGAAAGAGACCTGTAGTCTGTCCCATTTCCATTTACATTCAGCCTTTCTACAGGTTTGTCTCAGGTGACGGATGTCAGAGTTTTGCCACACTTCAGATCTCGGTTTATGCTTGGAAGGTCACATTTACAACCTCGAGCCAAGCAGAGCTTAAAAGGCTGAGATGTTGATCCACATCGAGATCAGGTAGTGGTTGGTCCAGGTTCAAATGTGAGCAAAGTTCAGTAAAGCACAGATCGAAATTAGTGCTAAACTGTGGGGGGTAAAACCGCGACAATGTAATAGGCGGAGTAGTGAGCTGGGAGAGCCCTGGGAGGGACAGGGAAAATAAAATTGGTTTATGATCGGAAAACAGAGAGTCTGAATAAACAATGTCGGTGACATTAATTCCATAGGATAATGTAACCAAGTGAGAGGAGATAAGGCCACGCCCCTAGCTACCACCATGTGGTTTTTAAGAGTGATTTGGTGGTAGCTGATTATCCTGTGTGTGCAGTCGGCTGGGGTGGCGTGAGCAGCTTGCAACACGGTATGTGGTGTACGGGTTTTAATGTATATGTGTATAGATGGGTATGTGAATTTGGTGCTATGTCTTCTTCTTTGATGATGAATGTATATATTGTTTGGCAGTGAACTGCTAGCTGGGGTTTTGAGTGGCAAACCTGGACGGGAAACAGCTTTGTGTAGACTGTGGACATGTGGGACACTGGGTATGTTTTCTGTTTGTAAAGTAGTATGGGGGGTGGATAAATAAGATATATGTTGTATGAAATGTTTGTTGATGTTTAATGAGTGTTTTTGTTTGGGGGTTGCAGATTTGGCCTATGTCACTGTTTTAGCGTAGCCGAAATTGTTTGTGTAGCAATCCAGACTGTTTAGTGTTTGTACATTATCGACTTGTATAGCCTGCAATAAAGTATTTTGTTGTATAAAATTAGCACTGGCCTGTGCCTTTATAAATGAGGAAGAACCTGATTACACTAATGACATGTTACAATAATACGAGGTCCAATGTGTGGCCCTGGATATGAGTAGATTTTTGAATCCACTGTGATAGATTAAAAGCAGCTAATAGATTAATAAACTCCTGCGCCAAGGGATTTGATTGGCAACACACATGAATATTAAAATCACCCACCAATAAAAAGCGGTCATATTTTGTGGCAATATTGCC
The DNA here is from genome assembly GCA_016801145.1 of Umbra pygmaea. Lineage (NCBI taxonomy): Eukaryota > Metazoa > Chordata > Actinopteri > Esociformes > Umbridae > Umbra > Umbra pygmaea. The sequence goes on along the minus strand of JACXGM010028083.1, from coordinate 7,825 downwards.
GATAAACTCGGTAAAATGCTGAACAAAAACCTTAGTAGAGTAAGGAGGGCGATAGATCACCGCTAGACAAACGGGACCGTTCCAATCAAGGTGAAGGAGTTGAGCTTCAAAGCTGGAAAAATGCGCTATATGGATAAGCCGGCAACGTGAAGAGAGAGAGTTACTTAAAATGGTTATGATCCCACCCCCACGTCCACTAATACGGGGAGAATTAAAGAATGTAGAGGTCGGTGGAACCAGTTCTGAGAATGGAGTTAAGTCGCCAGGCTTTATCCAGGATTCTGTGATAAACAAAAAATCCAGATTGAGTTCGGAGTTGAAATCATTTAGTAAAAAGGTTTTATTCACCACAGAGCGGGCGTTTATTAGCTCCATCTTCGACGGGGGAATGGTAGCGGAGAATGAAGGCGCTTTTGTTAATGAGCTGAGATTTCCAAGAATAGCTCCATGCGGCTGGGAGCAGCGACTGCTTTTGGGAGCAGGCCGAGTAGAATGACACTGGAACCGGGGAACAACAGGACGGAGCCAGCGACAGACTGCACCCCGCGGGCGCCAGGCAGTAGGGACGCCTCGAAGCGAGATACCTGTTCGTAGGTAAGTCCTCCGTTTCGTAATTAATCCTCCGCGGGTTCCTCGTTTCTTCCTACGTTTTCTCCGCGGGAAGTTGAGTGGCCAACAGCGGAGATCATGTAGAGAGATCGATCGTGGAGGGTTGTGTGTGATTTGTTTGAATTGTAGCAGGGACAGTCCACGTCAAACGATTGGAAATTAATGAGTGAGTCTACAGCAGAGAGGCGGATATCAATGATCGTTTGTCGGGCGTAGACCAGGCGCGTAGAGCAGGAGATAGACACGGTTAACAAACAGAGAAGCCAGGAGAGCAATGGAGAGAGCAACAGACTGCAAGCCGAACACACAGGCGCCATCTTGTTACCCAACTTATCATAATGTCTTGTCTTTTATTATTCAGTTAATGTGGTTTTGGTGTGTTTTTTCAAAACACAAATCAAAAATGGTGTTCCACAATTCTGTCCCGTGCAGCTCTGCCACTAAGTTGGTCCAAGTGGACTGGCTGCAGGTCATCATCAGGTTGCACCTCCACCACAAGGCTGCGTTGTAACGGGTTTGTGGTCCGGAGTTTGGATCAGGGAAGGGCGTCATGAAATACTGCCTGAATACATAGTCCCCTGTCACCAAGCCGGATCCCGCCCTAATCACCTGTATACTGGAAATATTAACTTTTGTTAGGCTCAGAATAAAAGTATGTAATACAGGCTCAGAATAAAAGTATGTAATACAGTCATCTTGATATTTTTATATTTCCATTGAGGCAAAGTTGGTGGTCCCCCCAGCAGTTTGCTCATCGTTTAACAGTAGGTCCACTGCCGGCCAAGAGGTCTACCGGCAGTGTTTTGGACCCTGCCCGGAGGAAGCCCGGGGCCCCCGTCTAGAGCAAGGCCTGGATGGAGGGCTCGAGTGCCTGGTGGCCGGGTTTGCCATAGAGCCCGGCCGGGCACAGCCCGAAGAAGCAACGTGGCACCTCCCTCTCCATACCATGGGCCCACCACCTGTGTGAGAAACTGCTGGGGTCGGGTGCGCTGCCAAATGGGTGGTATGGTAGTGAAGGTCAGGGGCCTTGACGGACCAGACCTGGGCAGCAGAGAATGGCTCTGGGAATGTCAACTCTCTGTGGGGGAAGGAGCCGGAACTGGTGCGGGAGGTGGAGCACTACCAATTAGATCTGGTGGGGCTTACCTCTACGCACAGTCTCGGTTCTGGAACCATTCTCCTGGATAGGGGTTGGACTCTTTTCTTCTCCGGAGTTGCCCAGGGTGTAAGGTGCCGGGCGGGTGTGGGGATACTCACAAGCCCCAGGCTGAGCGACGCTATGTTGGAGTTTACCCCGGTGGACGAGAGGGTCGCCTCCCAGGGGGTGGCTGGGGGGAAAACTCTGACTATTGTTTGTGCATATGCACTACACAGGAGTTCAGAGTATTCAGCCTTCTTGGAGACCTTGAATGGAGTCCTGTATGGGGCTCCAGTTGTGGATTCCATAGTTCTGCTGGGGGACTTCAACATGTACGTGGGCAATGATGGAGACACATGGAGAGGCGCGATTAGGAAGAACGGCCTCCCTGATCTAAACCCAAGTGGTTGTTCATTGTTGGACTTCTGTGCTAGTCATGGATTGTCTATAACGAACACCATGTTCGAACATAAGGATGCTCATAAGTGTACTTGGTACCTGAGCACCCTAGGCCGAAGGTCAATGCTCGATTTTATAATAGTTTCATCTGATCTGAGGCCGTATGTTTCGGACCCTTGTGTGAAGAGAGGAGCGGAGCTGTCAACCGATCACCATCTGGTGGTGAGTTGGGTCAGGCGGTGGGGGAAGACTCTGGACAGACCTGGTAAACCCAAACGGGTAGTGCGGGTGAATTGGGAACATCTGGAGGAGGCCCCTGTCCAACAGACTTTCAACTCCGGCTGAGCTTTTCGTGCATCCCTGTGGAGGTTGGGGGCATTGAACCTGAGTGGACAATGTTCAAAACCTCCACTGCTGAAGCTACAATGGGGAGCTGTGGTCTTATGGGCTTGGGTGCCTCAAGGGGCGGTAACCCACGGACACCGTAGTGGACACCGGTGGTCAGGGAAGCCGTCCGACTGAAGAAGGAGTCTTTCTGGGATATGTTATCCCGGAGGACTCCAGAGGCAGTTGCAGGGTACCGAAGGGCCGGAAGGGCTGCACCCTCTGCTGTGAAAGAGGCAAAGCGGTGGGTGTGGGAAAAGTTCGGAGAAGACATGGAGAAGGACTTTCGGTCGGCACCAAAGTGCTTCTGGAAAACCGTCCGCCAACTCAGAAGGGGGAAGCGTGGAACCATTCAAGCTGTATACAGTAAGGGTGGGACTCTGTTGACCTCAACTGAGGAGGTAATAGGGCGGTGGAAGGACCACTTTGAGGAACTCCTGAATCCTACTTCTATGCCCTCTTTATTAGAGACAGAGCTTGAGGATGATGGGTGATTGTCGTCAATTTCCCTGGTGGAAGTCACTGAGGTAGTCAAACAACTCCTCAGTGGCAAAGCCCCAGGGATTGATGAGATCCGTCCAGAAATTCTGAAAGCTCTGGGTGTGGAGGGGCTTTCTTGGCTGACACGCCTCTTCAACATTGCATGGAAGTCTGGGACAGTGCCAAAGGAGTGGCAGACTGGGGTGGTGGTTCCCCTGTTCAAAAAGGGGGACCAGAGGGTGTGTGCCAATTACAGAGGTATCACACTTCTCAGCCTCCCTGGTAAAGTCTACTCTAAGGTGCTGGAAAGGAGGGTTTGGCCAATAGTCGAACCTCAGGTTGAAGAGGAACAATGTGTATTCCGTCCTGGTCATGGAACCATGGATCAGATCTTCACTCTCGCAAGGATCCTGGAGAGGGCCTGGGAGTATGCCCATCCTGTCTACATGTGTTTTGTGGATTTGGAGAAGGCGTATGACCGGGTCCCCCAGGAGATACTGTGGGAGGTGCTGCAGGAGTATGGGGTGAGGGGGTCCATTCTTAGGGCCATCCAATCTTTGTATGACCAAAGACAGATCTGTGTCCGGGTTCTCGGCAGTAAGTTGGACTCGTTTCCTGGGAGGGTTGGTCTCCACCAGGGCTGCGCTTTGTCACCTATCCTGTATGTAGTATTTATGGACAAGATATCGAGGCGTAGTCGGGGTGGGGATGGGTTGCAGTTCGGTGGGCTGAGGATCTCATCGCTGCTTTTTGCAGATAATGTGGACCTGATGGCATCATCGGCCTGTGACCTTCAGCACTCACTGGATCGGTTCGCAGCCGAGTGCGAAGCGGCTGGGATGAGGATTAGCACCTCTAAATCTGAGGCCATGGTTCTCAGCAGGAAACCGATAAAGTGCCTACTCCAAAGTCCTTGCCCCAAGTGAAGGACTTCAAATACCTTGGGGTCTTGTTCGCGAGTGAGGGAACAATGGAGCGGGAGATTGGTCTGAGAATCGGCGCAGCGGGGGTGGTATTACACTCATAATATCGCACCGTTGTGACGAAAAGAGAGCTGAGCCAGAAGGCAAAGCTCTCAATTCCTGGGCAGTTTTTGTTCCAACCCTCACCTATGGTCATGAAGGCTGGGTAATGACCGAAAGAACGTGATCCAGGGTACAATTTTGGTTGACACAATCTGTGATCTAATCCTGTTTTCATTAAATAAGCCTTCTCCCGAGCAGGTTTAAATTTACGCACCTGTTACTATGACAGCAAGTCCAGGATGAGCGTCGAAGAACAAAACAATCCAAGACCATGCCAAATTGTCAACAATCAAATCCAGCTAACTGAGTTAGCGACGTACGAAGAACAGACCCCTGTTCTGAATTACAGTACCAAATGGAACATAACTATATTTCTTGAGAGTTCATGAATCAGATCAATATAAATTATCACATGTACATTTTTTATATGCCCAGGGTTGCCAACTTTGGGACTTTGGCTGGCGTGAAACTTAAAATTTCAGTGCGCGCTCGCGCGGAGAACAGTGTTAGTAACCCTAACTCTAATATAGAAATGTCAGTCCTTGTTTACTTAGTATAAACCCTGATTTATACAAAAATACAACTAATAGAATGGAAATGCTTATTTTTTACTGCTAAAAGCATGAGAGTCACGCCAGATGTGTAAGGTTGGCAACCCTGTAAGCCAGGTGAGAAACATTAAATTCAACAACCCTATCTTTATCACTAAGATATATATATATATCTTAGTGGTAACTCTTGACTAAAAAGGGCAAGACACAACTGGGCCCGTATTCATAAAGATTCTAAGAATCCTCTGAGAAAACTCCTAATTTAGCTTAAAAGCTTTTACGTAGGAGTCTTAGCTTAAGAGTGATTCCAGACCGATCTAAGAGCAACTCTGAGTAAGGAAAAGACAAAAACTGTCATCTTAGTGAGGAGGCGGGGCTGACCCAGTTGCTATGTATGACACATTCTTTTGAAGACTGTGATTGGTTGGTTGTTCAAGAAGGAAAAAACTGAGCGATTTTAAGTATTCCGTGAAACTGTCACAGATTTAGAAGTTAAGGTTCCGTGGCAGTTTCACTGAATTTTCGGCTGCTATATTCATAAATGCAGTTTTTTATCCCTGCAAAGTGGGAATGACAATTGGAAAGGAAATTAACTGTGACACAATTCGAGGTTCTGAAAGTGCTGTAATTGTTTGTGTGATCACTTTGCTTACATAAGGTTGTTACAGACCCAATTCATCACTGCTACATTGTTGCATTTTCCCAGTTGCCAAATATCTTAATGTAGTGATTACTTTAATTTCTGGCACTATGACATTTCTGCGCTGTGTCAGAGATGTTAGCGTGTCTCTAATAAGGTCGGTCACAAACATAATCCCTGCAATATCTAATCTATAGCGTTTTATTCACTCACTGTCATCCATTGTCTGCAACACGTTTCTTCTCCCTCTTCGTAATTCCGCTGTTTTCTCCTCTAGTGAAGGAACTCTAAGCCTCTTAAAAGTCCTCGTCTGTACTCCTACCAATTTTGGCCTTAGGACCTCTTTTAAGAGTTAAGATGCTTTCTAAAATTACTTTTTTCATTACTAGGATTTTTTATTTATTTTAAGAGTAAACGCCCACATTTCTAAGAACTTTCTTAGAATTTTCTCACTAGGAGCTACTCTTTGCATTAAGATTCTTTATGAATACGGGCCCTGGAAATTAAGACGTCTTAGAAAGGGTATGTCTTTCAGTCAGTTATTTAAATTAAGGCATGTCTTAGAAAGAGAGTGGCTTTCAGTCAATCATGCAGACTAATGGAAACATTAGGCAGATCTTTTACATACATCTGACAAGAGATCCAGATAGGCTAATGTCACTTTATTCAGGGGACTGATAGGAATGACGTGGCATGGAACTCATTAACTGAGTTTGATTTATTTATGTAGTGTGGACTATGTTTGTTTATTTGGAATATGTATGAATTGTTTATGGTTGTGGCACACCACCTTCCGGACACCATGGTATATAGCTGGGAATTTTAGGTAGATGATCATTACGCACAAGAGTAGTGAATTAGGTGATTAACTCTACACCTGTTAGGATTTAGCTATTAGTACGTCTATGTATTCTTTGGTGTCCGAGAAGGCGTCGTGCATCATTGAAGATTAATTTCTCTGTTACTGTTACTGTTTGAGGTGAGCTGACGGAATTCATGTATTACTCCATTTAAGAAGATTCTCTCTCCACTATGTCAGTAATTCAAATAGATAGTGCCAGGCGTAGATAAGTATATCTATAGTATATATATCTATGTCTGTAGGCGTAGACTCTATACCAGCTTTGCGTCTATGCTGTATCAGAGCACAGTAGGATAAGTATATCTATAGTATATATATATATATATATGTATATATATATATATAAGTATATATATCTATGTCTGTATTTCTCATGAATAAAACACATGAACAATATCTCCCTGCATCTGGTCTCCATCCTTTTCTCCAACAGCACCATTAGATGTGACAGAATGACACGCATTAAAGGGATACGCCTTAAAGGGATACCGGTTAGCATTAAGCTTTGTATCAGTAGAAACCCTGTAGTATTTTCAAATGACCTTGTTTTCTTCCCTCATTTCCCCCTGAGACGAGAAATATCTCTATTATGTGTCTGGAAAAAATGTCTCTGATGACGCAAAACAACAGGTTTTGCATCATCAGAGGATTTTCTTCCAAAATACATTTAAAATGATCATATTTGGGAAATGTTTTACTGTATTGAAGAGCAAAATAAATATACTTGGGTGAACTTTATAATTTTTTGTATTTGTTTTACATATTTCTTTCATACATTAGAATTACTGTATTCTTAGTATATTATTTCAGTTAGTATTATATTTAATTTCAAGTCTGATTTAGTATATTGTTTGTTGAAGTATAATGTTGTTTAACTTGAAGTATACAAAAAGTTAGAAAAAAAACACATACATATTTATTGTATTTAATTAAGTCAGATAAAAGTCTGGAATAATTAAGATATACAAAAGAAGTTGTATTTGATATGTTCCTTTCATTTTAAATATATTTTCATTTAATCGTAATATATTTCAATATTTTTTTCTCTCCTTGGATCCGTTTGTAGCCCTTACACTACATCAGAGTGAAAAATAGGGTGTAACTGATTAATGACTGATGAAGACCTTGGGGTCGAAACATTGTATGTATAATAAAATCACTTGGGTCCATTACTGTTATGCTATAATAAAACTTGATACATGTATACTTTCACTAGGTAAAGGCATGTTTAGTAGATTACCTGTAAGTGCAAACCTATGCTGAATGCTTTATGGAAATAAAGATTAAAAACTGTATGTCACACTTTGACTCTAGAATCTAAATGTGGGTGTAATACTATACATGTCTTTGGCCTGTTGAAATACTGAGCTGAAGTATTATAAGGCAAAGCAGATGCAAAGTTGGAATATTTTTAATATAATGTAATCAAAGAACCAAAACAATAATTTAATCTTTCTTTAGAATCGCTCCTTCCTAATTCATCACCGATACTTTCTGGTGAACCACACCACCCACGGGAACTTTTTCTGCAGTTATCTACCCATCTGGATCCCCGGTAGATAGCTAGCTATCCGTCTGTTGTTAGCAACTAGCTACCTACCACCCATTACAGCTAGCTAGCTGCTGCTGGCTAGCCCACATTGGCTAAGCTACATCAAACTAAGCCAATACCAACAACACAGAGCCTCCGGAATCCAACGCAGAATTGAGAACGACCAACCTCTCAGCTGTCCGAAG
>JACXGM010028082.1:0-14210 GCA_016801145.1 Umbra pygmaea | reverse complement strand
GCGCATTACTTCTATGATCCAGTATACTGCTCGGTACTAGTATCTGAATCGTTCATATCGTTCTTTTTGGCGCAAGCGCATTACTTCTATGATCCAGTATACTGCTCGGTACTGGTATCTGAATCGTTCATATCGTTCTTTTTGGCGCAAGCGCATTACTTCTATGATCCAGTATACTGCTCCGTACTGGTACATGAGTTGGTCATATCGTTCTTTTTGGCGCAGGCGCATTACTTCTATGAATCAGTATACTGCTCGGTACTAGTATGTCGTACTAGTACATTGCCCGGTACTGGTACATGAGTCGTTCATTTCGTTCTTTTTCGCACAGGCGCACTACTTCTATGATCCAGTATACTGCTCGGTACTAGTACCTGGATCATTCATATCGTTCATTTTGGGGCATGCACATTACTCTATTATTCAATACGATGTAGTTATTGGATTTGCACATGTTTGCTCATCACTGTAGACTGACTTAACTAGTCCGAACAAATTACTAATTTGACAAATGCACCTTTTTCATAGTTTACATATGGATCTGTCTGTTGATCCTATTACATGATTATGTACAAAATTTACTATTTTAAGCTTTATGTTAATTGTTACGAAGTCATATGACGCTGGATATTTAAAATAATGGGTTAACTACACACGTATGTATCCGTACTGCTTGGCCACTGAACGTCTTTGTTATATGAATTGATTATACGGTAGGCTGTTACATTTTGCCTATGCGCATTGCCTCAAATGAACAAATGTTTGAATAATATAAAGTTCAGGCTGCGGGATGGAAATGAACAACACACTTGACATACACTTATTTTATTGCCTCAAATGTAAAACTTTCTACCAGACGTCGTATGAGATTAGTTCATTATCTTAAATGTTTTGGGATTTGCGCAGGTGCATTACTTCTATGATCCATTAGGCCTATATAGTTAATTAATTTCGTTATTTTCTTCTTTTTTGCGAAGGCTTATTTCTATGATCCAGTACATACGGTACGGATCAGTATACTGATTATTTTCGTTCATTTCGATCTGCGCATGCGCAAATGAACGATACGAATCAAAATGATTCGTTCATTTAAATGAACGAGATTCAAAGATACGATTCAGTAAAAAGAATCGAACTTCCCATCACTATTATGGTGTACAACTTTGACGGAGAATTGAAGATGACATTTGGAACAAATCATTGGACGAACAAGATGTCAATATTGTATTGTGGTTTTTGATTGGTAAGGGAGAGGGTTCCTCCGAGGCATCTTGTGACATGTGTCTTGGCCAATAAGAAACTAGCATGAAAAAGGTATGAAAAAATAGAAGTGCATTGAATTGATCCTAAGATGTCCCGCCCTGGAGGTAAAAGAGACGATTATCTCCTCTAGCCTCCTCTAGTTGTCTACAGTATGTTATTTTCCAAACAACTCACCAATCTGCCTGCAGATGTCACTGTTTAAGCATTTTAATCATCATTTAAATTATTTATTTCAAAATAATAAATGAATTATAAGTTATACTGAGATTTATTAAGAGTTTATTTGAACCAATTACTGATTTTATATTCTTGAACTCCCTTTTGCCTCTCAAAAAAATGAGGAGGAACAACCTCCCCTGCCTCAATGGACGAGCCTCCACTGTGTGGGGCGCTGGTCTTGGTCTTGTCTTGGTCTCGGGTTAGGTGGTCTTGACTACAACACTGCCATCTGCTAACTCCATGAAGTGTTTTTCTGGTTGAAATGTTTCATCAAACCATTTTAATTTTCCAATGTCTCGTATCATATGTGACGTGGCTCCTGTGTCAACCATTAGTCCATTACATTTGAATCCATTAAAATTGTAGTCACTTAATTTTAAGACAGATTCATGTTCTTCTGTTTCTTCTGTATGATTTGCTTGATTTACATTGTTGTTTCTGTTACATCTGCATGAAGTCTCTGTGTGTTGAGGATTCACAATTACTACACCATTTTGACTGTCTAATCTGTTGATAATTTGGACATACAATATATCCCTTTTGCTTACAGTTGTAACAGACACTATTGGCATCTACTTGATGTTCTCCTTTGCTCTTTCATATTGCTGAGCCCTGTGCTTTCATCACATTATCTTAGTTCACGATAGAGTGGAATTTTTTGTTGTATTCATAACTTCTTAGACAAGTTTTGAATTCTGTAAATGTTATATTCTCACAGCTTTGAGAGATATCAATAGAAAATGTTTTAACCTCTTGAGGATCACCCAATTTTTGTAAAATTCTGTCAAAAAGGAAAGACTTTAAATTTTTCGGATATTTAAAATTTATTTTGAATAAATGTACACAGTGAATATGGCACAAGATGAAATATAGAAAATACATGATGATTGTCTGTTTTTTTATTTTTCTACATCCTCTTTGAAAGACAACTACAACGCCATATATTGAGATAGGGTCCTGGAAACATTTCTAATCATGTCCCCCAGAGAATGGCAACACATGTCTAAAATATTTGAATGATGGGGTAAACTAGCTATCTCAGAATTCCAATATCTCTGGCATACAAAGGTTTATATGGACAAGCTTGGTCATTTAAAACATCTCTGTTTCTAAAGAAAGATTATTTTTTTTCGACGTTACGGACATTGATTAGAAACGGTTTACATGCAACGGTCGTTTAGAAGTCAGGATACATTCGGATACATTCGATAATGTTGCGGCACTGAAATTGTTTTTTTTACATAACAAGATGGATTTCACCTAGGAAAACTATGCTCTATTTCATTACTGGGATTCTTTCATAACCAAAAAGAATGATTTTCGACTGTAAGTACTATATTTTTTTGTAAATTATATAATTTTCTCAATGTGGTTTGCTATATATTGCTAAGTAGCTGCTTTGTTTGAGGAAACGCCCTTAACGTTTTCACTTATAACGTTTTGAATTTTATAGCTATACTAAAACTGAGACATTTGCTAAATTCCCTAGGTTTTAAGCTTTAAAGCACAACTCTGGCGCAAAATGAACCTAGGTGTCAATAACACATGTGCACAGAGTCCTTGGGATATTTTTTCATGATAATCGAATGTGGCCAGTTTTAGTGCGAACTGATAATTACCTAACAATACTAGTTGTGAGGGCATATTTGAAGTCAAAATAAATCTCTACAACACTAACAAGGCTCCAAATAGCTCCACACTTACATGGTAGCATAATGAGGGTCACTACATGCAAACCGAAAAATTGAGAATGTAAGAAATATAGTTTAAAAGACTGTACCTTCAAGTATCCGGCCGGAGTTGTCCTTTAAAGAGATGTATATCTCTTGGAACATGTAACTTAATATTGCATTTGTGAGCTTTGATTTTAATCCACATTGTATTTTCTATGAGGCGAAAAAAAGAATGTCATTGTTTACTAGACACATAGCTCACATTATGCTGTGTTATGTTATGGTCGTTATAACTATTGTAAAACTGAAACATCTGCTAGATTCCTGATCTTTTAAGCTTTGTAAAGATATAAGACATAAATATATATCCTAAAAGATGAGGTTGTTTGCCATGTTCCTATTTGACATTCCATTTTATTTGAAGTGCAAAAACTTAAAATATTGCATTCGTGAGCTTTGATTTTAATCCACATTGTATTTTTTATGAGGTAAAAAAAATGTCATTGTTTACTAGTGTTACGTTCCCCAGTATAGATGCAGCAATGGTTGGACTTACCATGGTCTGTGTTAGTGTTTCTGTGCTATATTTCTTTCCTGTTCTGTGTGTTTGTTCTGTTCAGTTTATATGTCTCCCACAGGTGGTGCAGATCCTCATCAGTCCAATAATCACTTATCACTGACTCCTCTCCCCCGTTATCCAGTCCAGCTGATTCCACTCACCATTTCCCATCATACCTTTCCCTTCAGTATATAATCTGTCATTTGTGAGTTAGTATTATTATTTTTACTATTGTATTAACCAATACATATGGTAACATTTAAGGTAAGAATGAATGCCTGTGTGGTTGGCTTGCATTGCTGAAACGTAGAGCAAAACCAGTATAGCAAAAACCTTTGTAAAATTACTGAATACAAACAAATGAGAGTGAGTGTTACTTCACTGTACACTTTAAAATAAGTTAACAAAAAATAGGGATAAAGATTCACTTGATGTAGAGTAGGACTATACGTACAGAAGAGTGACACAATTGGCCAAAGGGTATTCTTAGGACTTTATAGAAACACAATTTGTAAAGAATGTGCCTATCCCCGCTAGATTCACCCAAAGTGGCTCGCTTGTGGGAGTGGTTGTGAGCTTGCTTGCTGACACAATTTTATGCTAGCTGATTACAATGGTAGTTAGCTCACTAGCAAACTAGCTAACCACTGGTCAGCTTATACTGATATATTTATAAGTGAAAATAGAAACACAAACTTTCACAACCACATGACTTCGCACTGAATCTTTGTATCATTAGCATCCATGCCTTCCAGTTTTTTTATGTTTTATCAAACAAGCATACAACAGAAAATTAAATGATGTAATCAAAGTCATCTGTTCGAACAGATGATATGATAAACCCACCTAAACAAAGGCCTGTGATTGGGAAGTCTGAACTTTTCTTTCGCCCCACGGTACAAACTTACTATTCCCGAAAAATTCACATATTCTCGCTACATTTGCCCCAAGTGTCTCGCTTTTGGGAGGGGTTTTTGCCAGCTGATTACAATAGTAGTTTGCTTGCTAGCCACTAGTCAGCTAACATAACTAGCCATTTTATTCTGACGTTATATTTAATACAAGTGTAAATTAGAAGCAGAAACTATCTCGGGCACCTGCGGTCATGCTGAATTTTTGTGTCATTTACATCCATGTAAGCAAATAGTTGAAGTTAATAGCTACAATTAGTTTCTCTATTTTGCCTTCCATTTTTTTAAATGTTTTGTGAAACAAGCATACAATGGAAAATGAATTGATGGAACCAAAGTTATCGGTTGAACGGAGGACATGATACACCCACCTACACAAAATTCTGTAATTGCTTAATCCGAAGTGATTGTGGTGGGTAATTTGAAAAACTGAACTTTTCTTTTCCTCCACACGCCCACCAGGCATCGCCCAGCAAGCCACTTGCTTACCCCGTTTCCCTTCATTAAAATTAATTTTGCCATCGCCCCCAACCTGAATTGTTGTTGCATTACTACCACGTAAAGTATCAGATCAACTAATACAGCAGCATTGACTGCAAGAAATGTAGTACCTTAAAATGCACAACCAAACACGGGATGTGAAATGTTCTCAAATGTTTCATCCACCCACATGTTGCCAAGCCGGCCGAGACCTTTATTCAGCCTTTAAATAGATCATGTTTGGGATGAATACACTCACCAACTATACTTCCATGATTAAATTTACAAGTGTACAATCTGCACACAAGGAGTTGCTGTAGAGTGATGTGGCGAGGAAGCCTGATCTCTCAGAAATCTGTGAAATGACCATGGAGTCTTAACTTCAAAATCTGTGGCAGTTTCACGGAAAAGTCAGCGATGGGCACACAGTGAGATCTTGCTGTTAACTCATACCTTGCTGTTAATTTAACCCATAGTCAGGCTTGAACCACTGACTATCATGATGAAGCTTGTCCTGCAATGCCATGCAGACTCCCGCAACCAAACATTTAACATTCATTTAAAATGTTTTACTCAACATGATGAGGTCAATGTCTTGAGCAGTAGGCATAACTCTTTAATGGATAGAAATTCTGTATAGTATACGTATTTAAAACAGCAATGTCAACATGCCTCAAAATAGGTTTCAAGAGGTCTTTAGACAGAACTGACCAGCTGTGTATTTACAGTATCTTCAAGTAAGTTTTATAGTATGAAGCTATTTAGAGTTAATGCCTGTGTTGTCAGCATTTTACCCAGAATGCACGGCAATAAACATTATTTATTCTGTCATACTCATTTAAACTATTTTTTTAAAGCCACTGTTCAAATTAAAAATAAAAATACATTTACAGTGTTGAAAAGAAAACCATTTTTATTTGTGCAGTCAGAGTTCACTATCTACAGTTCATGTAAATTTATAAGAGTTTTACCCTTGTGAGATGGAATGGTCTGATTTCAGCGTTGCATCGTCCAAGTCTGTGTCGAAGAGAAGATCTCAGGGCAAGGTGAGAGAAACCTTTGGTGAACTCTTTGAACATCATTGTTTTCTGTACAGTAAGTCAAAACATTATATCATCGATGAGGTAAAACACACTGGCTGAAATAATAACTTGTTTAATACTTGAAAAACCTATGAACTTTCAAGACAATGTATGGTAAAGCTGCAATTGTTATCAGAGCTATCCCTGAGTGCAATAGCTCCAATTGCTCCAAAGCACCACAGGAAATTCCACAAAAAGCCACAGCACTCAAAAGACTCAACATTCACTGCACATGATAATATTAACTTGAACATTTTGTACCTTCTCTCTTGATTCTCCGGTTGTTCTCTTCAAAAGACAGGGTTTGGACACAGAGGTCTCCATGACTGATGAACTCTAGACAGAGAATGAACAGAGGGAAAATGAGAGGAGTGGAAAACAGCATTGGACAGTTCATGCCAGGGGACTGGTCTGGGGCCCCCAGTGATGGTGGCTTATCACTGAATAAACACCATCTCTGCAATAAACCACAGCTCACATCAATATAAAACTCAATGGGCGGGAGATAGATAAACACAGCAACTGTGCAGAGGGAGGTCTCTGGTAGTCTCCGCCTCCATTCCAGTTTTACAGATGCTTTCTGGACCTAAACCTGTGTGATCCAGCTTGATGTAACACTCATAAACCCATTTGAATGATAACCAGCTTGCATGCCCACATGGCCATTTATACATAGCTGAAATAGACCAATGGACATGTTTGAACTATTTAATTCCAGAAATGTACATGACAATACTGTAAAAGATAATATTTTTTTTTTGCAGTTATCTAAATGTTAAAACTGCCTGTGACTTAGTTGTCCTGATAGAGGAACTGAAGAAAAAAGAGGAAAGCATCTGCTTGCTGGGAACCATGCCATGACAATGGTAATAGAGATGGATGAGAGTGAGAAATATAATGAATATGATGCACTCTGATATTATGTATTTGGTGAACAAGGAGCATATACTAAAATCACAGCACAAGTGCTTATCATTTGTCACTGTAAAGAACATTTCAGATTTTCTAACTTTTTTATTATTCAAAGCAAAGCAAAGTGAAATGATACACAAAAACGTAGTAGTTTATAATTGGGGTGGAAAAATATGGTTCTATGTACATTATGTTATGGAAATATGCTAAATATTAGATATTGATCATGTTAGACATAAAGCGTTGTTAATAAACATAAGACTGAGTAATGAAAAAAAAAAATTGGAAAGATCAATAGTTTAAGATATATATTTTTAACCAGTTGTGCAAGCTTTTGATTTTTTTTTATCAATTAGAGTTTAATCCTCTCCCCAAGCTGTTCCTGATCTATGACAGACTATTTGACCTAAGACGGACTGTTTAACCTAAATAATGTATGATGTTAAAGAAATTATACCCAAGTAAAGATGACCCCATCACGCTTAGCAGCAATACAGCTTTCAACTGACCACAGCTGGAGCAGGCTGAGCCTCAAACCGGACTGAGTCGGACATGCAATGATAGATCTTTCACTCTAGTAGCTTCAGGCCACACGACTGAGAGCTGCTGTGACCACTAGGATTACCTTGACAACACCTACTCATCTTAGCAGCAAAGGTATTTGTATTGCAGCAAATAAGCAAATGAAACCATACAGGTATAATTACCAGCTTGGTTGGTAGGGCTGCTGTAGTTTTCTTTTAGTCTCCCTGTTGCAAAATCTTAGGGGCAGTCTGGAGGTCCTACATTTGTTAATTGTTTTCTTACATTTAAATCAACTTTTTGTAATCTTTGTTAAAGCATATTACGTATGATATCCATATAAAGCTTTGATTACAAACATTACAAACAATATTTACTTACATGCATTATGATTAAAACAATATAAATATACACAATAGCTCTACCAGTGGAGGCCAGAGAACGTTAATTGAGGATGGGCTCCTATACATTTCTGTACTGGAATGAATGGAATGGAGTTAATCACATTAAAACTAGTGTGAGTTACTTTTCCGTTTCCTCTATTTGAACAATTAAATGAGCCATTCTTCTCAATTAAATGAGCCAGCCTTAACTGTTCTCTATGACTTTTAAACCATGGATACACGGATGGTGAGTCCTTGTGTCCGTCACACTGTCTACAAAAGAGGTTTTGATGATAAAGTGATTAGCTTAATAGGAACTAGTTTTATGTGGCATACTATGGCAACAGTAGGAGGAGTGTGGGGGGGGTACGTTAATGTTAGACAATAACTGCACGCCTCGCAACATTTTGTTTTGCTAAAAATACTCATTTAAAAATAATCTTTCACAAATGTTGGCAACCGTTTTATAAACGCATTAACACACTCCAGCCTTTCAGCCTCATGGTTTCTCACCCACTGAGGTGTGCAGTTATTCCCTGGCAACGCACAGTCTGTCATGTGTTAAAGCTTACGGTATTGAAAAGTCTATAGGAGAAATTCATAGTTGTTCTTCCCAAACAACAATTTCTGAAAAGATACAGATGAGCATGTGAGTCAGTTCAATATTGTTGTCGTCTGTTTGTCCATTCTTCGAACACAAACATGCATGATATTACATATATGATATTCAGATGATGTCTAATGAGCCCCAGCTAGACTCTATTGATAGATGACAGCTTTTTCACAAGAAAAATGTATTAGACTCTGAAATGTTCTTCAGTGCATTGTACAAATTAGGTTAATTATTGTGTCTGGCTGGCTAAGGTTAAGGGCCCCTGGCCATCGTCCACTCAATATAAAAGTACATGTATACATGGACAAGCCTCCCACACCTTCCCCCAGGTGGTCCTATTGTTTACAAGGTAAATACGTCACTGTTTTTAGCAGTGTTCACATACGTCAGTGTTACCTTTTGATGGACAGCAGAAAATTGCCAAGCTCAAAACACTTATTTGCACACTTGAGAATTCTAAAAAATACATTATAATATTTCCACTGAGAGTTTGCGATGATATCATTTCAATTTGTCATGTTGCTCACATTCAAACCTTGAAAGTTGTTGTTTCTTTTGCTGTTCAAGGGCCTCTGCTTTTGTGGAGTGGACATACACGTGGATAGAGGACACATTCAGAATGAAAAACATATATACTTGGACATCACCATCAAGGGATGTAGTCAGTTATTTCATTTACTTTCTTCCCAATGTTGCGATAATAAAGGCACTATTATATCCTTGCCTCCTTGCAGAAACTCCCCAAAAAATGTATAAGATCGAAACGTCCTCTGATGCACATCTCGCCAAACAGTTACATCTTATCACACAGTTCTCTCACAATCAAAACAATGTTGCCGGCAGATGATTGTCATCACAAGTGTATGATCGAGCACAAGAAGTTGTGATGAGATAAGGAAGCCCCAAGGCAGACATTGAGCTAGGTTACACCATGCCAACAATGTAAGCAAACCCTAATTGCTCTTCTATGTAGCTTGGAACAAACTCCCCCTGGGGAGTTCAAGCCCCCTACATGTTTCTCTTTAGCCCCTGCTTCCTACTGTCTCGTCAATAAATAAAAACAAATACCCCTAGAAACAAGATATATAAAATGTTATCATCATCACTATGTAATGATGTTATGCTGAAGAACACCATTGTATCAATACATACGGTTATTGTTAGACATGGTGTCTATATTCTTTTGCACATCCTTTATTTTTTACTGCAATGTTCGAGAAGGAACCGGAGCACAACATTTTCACTGTACATGCAATAACATCTGCTGTCTTCTGTACATGTGACAAATAAGACGTGAAACTTGAAACTACAGGAAAAACACCGCACTGGTGTCCCAAAATCCCTCACCATAACCATTCTCATGTCCAGCAGTTTGTGGTAAGCGTGACAAGGTGCTCAATGTTTTTGGAAATTGGCTGTCAGTAAATTAATTATCCTACACCAGTGTTATTCAACTCAAGACCTGGAGGACAGAAGCACATTTTGTCTTTGATTTTTAACTGGTAATTAATTGCACTTAGCTGGTGTCCCCGGTCTAATTCAGTCATGTATTACATGGACACGATAAGAACAAACATGTTTCAGCCCTTCATGACCAGAGTTGAACAACCCTGTCAGTTGGAATGTCACTCAACATTTCAAAGATGACCTTACATAAGTGGAGAAACAAAAAAAATGTATGCAGCCAAATGCTTTTTGAGGAGCACAGATGAGAGAGAAGAATGCAGTTTTGAAGAAAAGTTGGCAGAAAACAGTTACTGGAAGATAAGCCAGATATTTTCCAGTCTTCCAGGACAGTAATGAAGAGCACTGGGCATCCCGTGTGGCAGGTGGCGGGGTGGATAATCCAGGTAAAGTCTTTAATGCATGGGAGGGAGTCTCAGGAAGAACATGGGTTGTGCAGGGAGCCAATAGGGGCGGAGAAGAGGCCATCACAACAGAGTGTACTGATTAAGGTAATCTTCCCCGGCCCCCACTTCCTCTTTTTCCTGAGGGAGAGACACTGAGAGACTGATCAAGAGCCGCTCTGGATGCTTCAAATGGATGTAAGGGGCTCTGAGGGGCTACTTGGATGCCTTTTTACTGGGTACCGGGACCACTCGGTGGCCATTGTTGACATTTCACAATAGAAAGAGGCTTTGCCTCTTAACTTTGCATTTTTCCGCCTTCTGAAGCATATCATTCAACATGGGAGAAGTTCAAAAGGTGATCTTGCTATCTTCTGTTTGAGTCTAACCATAACCACATGGCAGGTATTTGTGTGCATGAAATTCAATTTGGCCTATACTGCCAATAAAACGCAGCGTTTTACTTTCTGTACATAAAAAAAACTTTTAAATATCAGGCAGTGAAGATGTATTATCATATAATCATTTTTTATGTTTGATGGAAATGTCTGATTAATCAGGCCATATGTTTTACATTTTAGATTAAGCCATTTTAAATTAGTAGCTGTTGTCACAAAGTGCTTATACTGTACAAATACGCAGCCTGACACCAACTGTGCAAGCAACAAGAAGAATTTGAAGCACAGTTATTTAACTGTTATTCAGAAACTGTTTGTTCTTTTCAGTAACAGTTTTGTTGACGATTCAGCTGACGATTTGACATTTTCAGATCTAGTCAACTGCATAGCAATACTTGTTGTGCCCTAACAACATCTACCTTGTTTATCTCAGGGATTCTTCTCAGTTCTCCAGAAATTAAAAGGAACCACAGAAAAGGAACTTCGCATCGTTCTTCTGGGTCTAGACAATGCTGGAAAAACAACGCTGCTAAAACAGCTTTCTTCTGAGGATGTCAACACCATTACCCCTACCCAGGTCAAATCCAATCCTGGCATGCTTTAAACTTACATAAACAGGCCACTATAGTTCTGTAATCTAGTGGCCTGTTGAGCAATAATCATTTCTGGATCTATAAATGGCTAAACAGATTGTGTGAATAAAGGCATAATTAACATTTCATTCAATCAGTACAAAGTTGCCAGCAACGAGTCTCACATACTCACTTGCAGTAATAAACACAAATACTTGTCACAACGCATGCCAGATATGGAAACATGATGTATTAATACAATTTTCTAACTTACATATACTCCAACCCACCAGACAGATACAGTCTATACAGTCTCTTCTGGCTATACTGAATATATATACTGAAACATTTTCAGTGGGCAGGGCGCTTGAGGCCCAGTGCTAACGGGCTCTGAAAGTAAACATGTATTAGCATCAAATGTTGATGCCTGTCCTTTCAATTTGATCATGGTATTGTATTGTTTGATGTTTCATATCGTGTTTGAAGACAGGAAATCCGCTCAGAGGGCTTTTTTAAGTATCTGGTTGGGCAGTCTATGCAAAGCAGCACATTGACCACAGTCCTGTACATCTGACTAAGAATAGAGACAGGTTTGTGGCTTATCTGTGGTTGAGGATTACCCAAATACACTTCAGTGAGGCTGCAACACACATTGTGTAAGGTCTAGCTGCAGTTAAAGAGTCAAGGTTGTTATCAATGTAGTTGTCTTCTTGTTAATGTCGGAAATTAAAATGTGTAATTCTGCTTTTCTATTGATCCAAAGGGCTTCAACATTAAAAGTCTCACATCTCACGGAATGAAACTAAATGTGTGGGACATTGGAGGACAGAGGAAAATTCGGCCTTTTTGGAAGAAATATCTTGAAAACACAGATTTGTTGGTACGTAAATATTTGTGCCCTATTTCTATTTAATAGCAAGTTCAGACTGGAAATCTTAGTGAGACATGCATCTGGCAGCACATTTTATCAACAGTGTAGTCACATGGTAATTACACTAGGTATTTAAGACATCAGTGTACTTACCAGGCAGTGTTGGGTAAAGCTACTTTTCAGTTATTTTCTAGTTACATGTTGAGTTCACAAGTTTTGGTCCCTAATTAAGACAAAATGATCAGGTAAATGGAGTTCATATCTTAAAAGTAACCTATAAAACAAATACAAAGATTAAAGAAAATATCAATCTTGGTCACCAGTAAGATATGAACTCTATTTACCTCATCATTTTGTCTTAATTAGGGACTTCCCAAAACTTGTGAACTCAACAAGTAACTGGAATGTAACTGTACAAGCTACTTTACCCAACACTGTTACCAGGTAAGCTCACATTCTTGTTCCAGTGCACCCTTTCACCCACCCCTGCCTCCATCTGTTTGGTAATGTCTGGGTCTGTTTGTTTCTGTGTCATTGTGCTTTGCCGAGGGGGTTTTGTTACTGCGTACTAAGGAATGCTGTTACATGTTGTGAATAGCAGCAAAGTATATACACTATCTTACTATGGTGATGATGTTGCCCTAAGGTACAGAACCATTGGCCAAAATTGAGTCGTGTGTAAAGTACATGTTATGTTCATTTTATATTATTTAAAGTGTTAATTGTCAGGTGGTTTATTCTGTCTGAAATATTGCAATAATGCATCAAAATTACAACCACAATGCAATTTACAAACCAAATAAAACATTTTCTTAATATTTCCTCTTTCCTTTAGATATATGTCATTGACAGTGCAGACAAAAAGAGGTTTGAAGAGACTGGACTGGTAAGACCAACTGAAAAAAAAGCAGTAACCGTATACTTTATTCCAGGTGTTGTTTTGTTAGGCGTTGCATTATACCAGCACATTTGCTCCCTTTTAATTGCTGACAACACAAACAGCAGCTGTATCCACAGAACATGATCCTGTCTCTGACACAAAACCGTCTCTGAACCTCCAGGAGCTATCAGAGCTGATTGGTGAGGAGAACCTGATTGGGGTTCCGGTGCTCATCTTTGCAAACAAGCAGGACCTGGCCACGGCCTCACCTGCCAGCGAGATCGCAGAGGGCCTGAACCTGCATACGTATCGGGACCGGGCATGGCAGATCCAGGCCTGCTCAGCTACCTCTGGAGAGGGAGTGCAGGTAATCCATGACATATGTACCAAAATACAACACATAATGTTAGATTTAGCCATTTTGTCAAGTTAGATGGACATCATTTGAGATGGTAAGCAATAAAAAAACAGTACTGGACAATTATCAGACACTTCAGAGAGATGTAAAAGGCATCATCTAGTACACATATGTACACAGTTGGTGTTTTGTTCTGTTTATGTAGTGGGGGCACTGTCCGCATTGCAGACAAGGATTCTATTTGTAGTGCTTAAATACTTGATTAGATTACAACTATTAAATAAAGTAATTTTTTCCTAGGAGGGAGCACCATGTGTGGTGATTTATAATACTTATCAGATCCATGAAAACATCGAACACAGAAACAATTACGCAATTATTTATATTAGCATTATTCATTATTCAATCAGAGGGTATGTTATACCATCAACTATGGAGTTATTGGCATCATTAATAAACATTTGCAGACAATGCATTATATTTTATGCTAAAGAAATATAGGAAGACTATAGTAAGGTGATTTGATAAAATTTTTATTTTTAAAATATAAGGGCAAAAACACATGAAGTAGATTCATAAATGAATGTTGGCAAACTGTGTATGTGTGTGTGTGCATGTGTGTGTGTGTGTGTGTGTGTGTGTGTGTGTGTGTGTGTGTGTGTGTGTG
>JACXGM010028081.1:0-14210 GCA_016801145.1 Umbra pygmaea | reverse complement strand
TGAAAGTAGCCCCAGTGTCCGTGCCACTGATTGAGAGCACGTAAGCTAAACAATATATTCGTTGTGCTCTTGCTGTTTGGTTCGCCTGCAACTACTCTGTACCCAAAAGCTTCCTGGATTTTAAGTGTAAATAAATACAACCACCATCTAACTGCCTTGCCTAAGTCTCCCTCCTCATCTCACCTACATTATCGTGACACTATCCCTTTATGGCCACCATGTACCCGTCCTCTGATGGCTACTTCCAGCAGGATAATGCACCTTGTCACAAAGCTCGAATCATTTCAAATTGGTTTCTTGAACATGACAATGAGTTCACTGTACTAAAATGGCCCCCACAGTCACCAGATCTCAACCCAATAGAGCATCTGGGGGATGTGGTGGAATGGGAGCTTCGTGCTCTGGATGTGCATCCCACAAATCTCAACTGCAAGATGCTATCCTATCAATATGGGCCAACGTTTCTAAAGATTGCTTTCAGCACCTTGTTGAATCAATGCCACGTAGAATTAAGGCAGTTCCGAAGGCGAACGGGGGTCAAACACAGTATTAGTATGATGTTCCTAATAATCCTTTAGGTGAGTCTATAGTATATTGTTATCCTTTTCAGCACTTTGGTCAACTACAGTTGTTTAATGTTAAAAATAAACTGGACATTGACGTTGACATTTGTTGAACAGTGCAGTATTTTAACATTGATTAATTGACACATACCCTGTAAATTTTTTATTTGCACCCAAGACCATGTAACACTGCCAGGCTTGAAACCAAAATAATCCAGCAAAAAAAATGAATAATTATTACATGACAACAGCATACATCTAAGTAACACACTGGTGAAATGGAATGCACAATTAAAATTATAGTCAGATCTAGTTGTGCCTTAATGATGGTTCAGTAGTAATGATGAAACTTGTAACTTATGTATTTATACAGTCTTTTTTTTGCCAGTTTCCTTCCTGCTTTTGGAGGCAACAACCTGGATTATATATTTTTTTAAATGCCCATATTTCTCTAAAATGATGTCTGAGATTGGTCATATGGTGCACACATAGCCCCTTTTATATGAATGTGATCGTCCCAGATTGGGAAATCCTGGGGTGATTTAACAATATGATAACCACCGTTGTGACATCTCCCATCCAGATTGCAGTTGTTAAGTTTAGTGAAGCCAGCTAACGAATAGAAATCCTGGGCATGTTGAACTTGCTTTGTAGTATAGGCCTGGAGCTTAATGAAAGAGAACTCTCCTGTAGTGTTGAACACTTTCTAGGCTAGAACTATACTGTTCGTTTCATTACACTTGCCTCTCTCTTTATCTCTCCCTTTATTTGTGTTTCTCTCTTTTCACCTCTCGCTTTCTCTCTGCACAAACATATGCACACACATAAACACACACACACACTCACAAACCTACACACATAAAATGTGTCAATATCATTAGTCCCTAATGTAACCATCTGTTCTTCTGTGAATTTCTTTAATGCATAAACTGCTAACCAATCCTTGGCAAAAAGCCTTCACTTTGAGCTTCACATGCCTCAAAGCTAATTAATGAGTTACCTGGGAAATAACATGAATTGATCTTTTGTGTGGGTCTGATGGGAAATTAAAAATTGGCTAACAACCCAGTCTAAAACAAAGCAAGTGGTGAGTACTGCCATTGATTGGACGTATGCAGGACACTGGAGACAGTACCTTTAGTGTAGATTCTAACAAACGTATAACAAAGCTAATCTGAAGGATTAAAACTGAGAGGCTAAAAGTCTTTAACCTGTTAACGATCGGTGTACCGCGGGCATGCCCGGATTACCCAATGGGGATTATGGGCACGGGCCCAGGGGCTCATGCACACTTGGGGCCCAAGCAAAGGAATTATTTTTTTAAATTTCAGAGAATGACACCATGTATAACCAGAGAAAAGGCATGCTGATATTTGTATTCATTTAAATAGAATTATATAATTGGTCAAGCGCAGGTATGGAAAGCACTGACGTAACAACCCGCCCCTGCGCAGCCTTTAAATAACCCTGCGCTTAATCAAGCGGACTGTGGGATCTGTCGTTGTAAGTCAAGGAAATTAGTGAGAGAAGCGGTTGTACTATACGCAAACGAAAAAGAGAAAAGGAGACAGAGGTGTCTTTATTAAGACAGTTTCCATCTATCAAAACATTCTTCAAAAGTAGCCAGGCCCAGTAGGATAATCGAGGTGAGGAATGTGTGGTAAATAATGACGAGCAAGCTAACCACCAGGGACCGGAGGAGGCTAGTGTTAGCTGCGAAGCACAACCTGCTAGCTGTACCGCTAGCAGCAGCAGCGAGCAGTGGTTTAACCAGGTGTCTGACCCGACATTGTGGGGGGCAATCGACGAGGATGCACATGTTGTTCTTATCGGTCGTGGACCCGCTGCCTTTCATAATAGAAAGAGCAAATATCTAGCCTCAACTCGTGATGGGAGTGTGGGTGTTAAGGTGCGCTCCCTTGCTAATGATCAGCTGTGCTGTCAACTGACGATAGGAAGTTTCCAGAAACTGGATCGCCTATTCACCATCTACAGATAATAGTTTTTGCTTTGCCTGTATACTTTTTTCTACCAAGAAAAATAAATTTGTTAGTGTTTTTTCTGACTGGAAACACCCCGAGCGTGTGCGTGAGCATGAGAAAAGAACAGAGCATTATAATATCATGTTAGCATTGCTTCTGCGCTCATCTGTCACTGGGAGCGGGACTGTAAACGCTAAACTAGTGCAGCAGCTAGATGGAGAGAAACAGTATTGGTGGGAGGTGCTCAAGCGGGATGTGGCTGTCATAAAGTTAAATGAAATATAGTATTATCAAAAAACAAAAAAACAAGCTGCTTTCTTTTACATTTGAAATTTACATTTAGGGCATTTGGCAGACACTTTTATCCAAAGCGACTTACATGTAGTACATTTGTCAATATTTGGACAGGTCATACACCAGCAAATTGTAATTTGTAAGCAAACAATATTATACCAGAATACATCATCTTGTAATGTGTCTACTTCCATTCAATCATCAAACAAAGTGCCTAGTGGCCTTGAATAATAAAGTGCAGAAGCTTTTAGTATAAAGTAGAAAGATTAAAAAGAAGAGTAAAAAAACCTTTGGGGAAGAAACTTGAGTTAAGATTTTTCCAGGTTTCTGACAAGTTGACCTATACTATTTGCATCCTTTTCCTCACAGAAAGAGGAGAGGGGGAGATAGAGAGTTGCAGCCCCTGGAGAGCCGAGGAGGACAGAACAGGACAGGAGAGCAGAGAGGAAGGAAACATTAATGGGTGTGTGTACTATGTGTTTGTGTGTGAATTATGGAAGAATTTGATTCATAGAACTGGATTGGTAAAGGTGAGGCACTATGTGCTTGCATATGCCAACTAGTTGCTAACTAGAGGTGTTAACACAAGGTGAGCATCCAGTTTTGCAAATTGATGCAAATGAGGAAGTGCCTTAAACCTACATTCTATCTGAATTCCAGCTGGGGGCGGTACGTCTGGTTGCAAAAGAGCTTGGTTTCTGTAATAGTCTATGAGAATGAGAGACATAATATACTTGATTTATTACCGTCGCAAACATTTTCATAATGAGTATATGGTCTCAATCGCTAGATTTAAACCTTCTGCAGTTTATCATGATGTTCATTGTTTTAATTATGGTCTTGTTGATTTTAAAATTGGCGATAAAGCAAAGGGGCGTTAAGGGCGTGGTTTTGGCGTTTGGTTGTATGACAAGACACTCAAAGCAGTTGGCATTTCACTTTTTTCCGGTAAGTAACATTACATTTTGTTTCATATTATGTTTTAATACTGTTTTCGTTAGCATCCCAATTAATATCTGTTAGCTAGCTAGATTATTCCTCCCTCTAGTATAAAATCGTCACAACCGCAACCAAGATGTCTGCGCCAGTAACGGCAATTTCGATGACCCAAATCAGATCTTAACAAACCAATGGGTGACGTCACACATGGCTCCATCCAGTAATTATACAATCTATGGGTGTTACCAGCAAATAGTAACAAGATATTCAAAAACTTGATTGTGTGGGTGGGGTGGGGGGCCCTACAAGACATTGTGCCCAGTGGCCTCTGAATTCTTAATCCGGGCCTGACCGCGGGCGGTACAAACAGGCTGCTTTTAGCCTTACTTGATTAAAATCACTCTTCACACAAATGCTACTTTTACTGTACATAGACATGTCTTATATGTCCAGAAAGCTTTGAATCTCACAAATGTAGCTAAAATATCCGATTTACAAAAGCTATGACAATAATAAAAAGCCACGTTATCATGTGGCGTGCATTGTAAAAAATCCTGTTTGTTATTGCGACTCAGCTAATACCTCCATGTCTGACAAAAAATATTTAAAGTACTTACAGTCAGCTATCATTCTCTGAATCATCATTTAAAGGGTCCCAGCAATGAAAGAGAGCATTGTTTTCATTGATAAAATCCATTTGTTATGTGAAAATTATCCAAAACTCAATCTAACTTTACCGCAAACCACATTGTTTAGAATGTATCACCGCATTGTTTACAACTGTCACAGAATTATTTCTGGACTTTCAACCTTCAAAACAGTGTTCTAGCCATTAAATTATATCTGAATCCGAGTCCCCAGACTATCTAGATGTTTGCAGAAATCTGATTCATCTTTCTAAACTCCGGGAAAGCATAATTACATGACTACATGTGTGACCATAGTATGCGCTGATTCACCAGAACGGAACTTGATTGACATTAAATCCATCAAATCATAACCGAACAAAATAATTTGTTTTTAAAGCTATTTTAAAGTATTTTGAAGCTTTTATAAAATGCCTTCCAAAGGTCTAAAAGCTTTTTCAAAAAAGAGAAATATCAATGTTATCCATGCTTTGGAAGAGATTTGCAGAGAAAGTGACACGAAATTGATGATTGACTCTGCAAGCTGCCATAGCTTCGACTCCACGAGGAGATGTTTTGGGAAACATTTTTACTCACCATTTTAGATGGGTGAGTAAAATAAGTTATATCTTGTTCTAATCTAAATGATTAGATTTGTAGTTATTATGGCCGCATAATTTTAGATTTCTCTGTGATTGAAAATATCCATTTGGTCTTTGTTTAGTCTGCTCATTGTTTTTTTATTTTCATTGGGTTGGAAACATTTAAACAATGAACATTGGAATGCTGTGGATTGTTTTCACATTAGATTCGTTATTAATATTTATTTATTTATTATTGTATTATTGTAAGTGCACAAAGTAGATAAACTAGCTTGTGATTATATGGAACTTGAGTTCTAATTTGACACTAGGGGCCCTATTTTAATGATCTGAAACGCAAGTATCAAACGCGAAACGCAACATTGTGGGAGGGTCCCAGGCGCTGTTGTTATATTACCGGCGGGATAAATGACTCTTGCGCCCGACGCAAATCTACAATGGGTAGGTCTGAAGTAGCTTCATTAGTCATAGGTGTGGTTTGGGCGTAACATGCAATGAACCAATCAGAACGTCATCTCACATTCCCTTTAAGAGCAGGCGCGCTTGTTCCATGGCGGATTGCTTTAATAACGGCGGATTGTTATTGATTTTTCAATTCACAAAATGTAAATAAAGAAGTGTCACAGGACATACTTTCCGATGTTTTGGACTCTGACTGAATCACGAGGTTATGAATGCACGGTAATATTTTTGCAATGTAGTCTAACATCAGACCGAGATTACTTTGCTTACCTCACTCTTCTTTCAAATAAGCTCTCCTCAACCGTTCTGCATTTCTGGGCATTTGGGTTGTGGCAACGGCACATGCATTTCAACGTCCTCTAACATTTAATCATTTCTGTCATCAACACATGATTTGTGAAAATGTTGCGTAAAACACAAAAAGCCACAAAGAATGCTGCGACTTGAGTACTGTACCTCCTGTTCTATCCAAACACCTGATGTGAATTTTCAGTGTGGCGTGTGTTCGTTCAAATAAGGCTACACTGCGTGTTTGTGTGTGTTTTCGATTAAACAACATTTCACGCACTTGCTGGCATCATAAATTGTGTCATCATTAACTGTCTTTAACGGATAGCTGTTGTCCCCTTCACAGCCACCCATCCAAGGGGGGGATTCCTCATGGCAAAGTTGCCATAAATGAGTCATGGCTTGAGCCAGAGTTTCGCAAAGATATGGGTGATTTAACTATTATCATTGCAAATGACTTGTATGTTGATTGAATGGGTTCCCTTGAGGTTGATGTATATCTGTGCAAATAATTCATTCAGAATAACCTATATACTCTTATGTAAATGTGTACACTAGATGTATACCTATTTTTTCATATCTTCGGACACCACAATGATTTCCCTCATGTGGTAATCTTTTTCCTTCTAATTATGTATTTCAATAATAAAGAACTGCTGCATTTGTGTAGATGAGAGGAGCAAAGTGTATGCGCGTTGTGCACATGCTACATTATGGTTAAGCATGCGCCCTTAAAATAGCATATGAATAACACGCCACTGACTTTAAACCAGGTTTTTCCTGGTCAGTGGCAGAATTTTTTTTGGGAAGTGCAAGATAGAACCAGGGAACGTTTTCTCCAGAACACACCTCTTCTTTTCGCTAAACTGCCCAACAAATGCAAGTTCATTCCCTAATTTACCGACGCGTGTCTGTGGAAGGAAAAGTCCCATATGCATCGGGTGCAAGATAGGAATGATACATGGCTGTTGACACTATCATTCTAAAACTTTAGACATGTTGTACTCTCTTGGGGGACACGATTAGAATTGTTTCCAGCATCCATTGCATCTCAATATATGGCTTTTTATTTGCATTTGAAAGACAATGTAAAAAATAAGAATAAAAATATGTATTTTCTTTCATCTTGTGCTAGATTCACTGTGTACACTAATTCTAAATTATTTTTACATTTCCACAAATTTTAATGTCTTTTCCTTTCCTTTAAAAAAATATAAAGCATATGTATTTCTTTACCTCAGTTCCAATTTAACAATGGGCGAGAATTGAGTTTCAGGGCTTGATCTTCAATTTAAGATGTTAAATTAAAATTAATCAAATAGTTAATCTGAACAGAACAGATTTTTCTTAGCTAATTGATTCTTGTTGGAAAGGTCCAGGGTTTGCCAATATCAGTATTTACACTCCTGCAAACTGACTTTCAACTGCTACAAAATGCACTTGTACACCTCAGGCTTGTGTTAAACGCAAGGAAAATCAAATATATCAAATATATTGTTATTGCCAGCTCTGCCGGAAAATCTGAAGGAGAGGTGTCTGTCCTCATCAGCTGACAGATTCATGCCTATCAGCCGTAGTTAGTCACATGGAAATTACGCTGTGTATTTAAGACAGTAGTGGGATTACCTGCTGAAGTTGCATTCTTGCTTCAGTGTGAAATGGCGTCAGTTCGTTGTGGGGAGTCGTTTCCCCAGATTAATTGTTATTTCTTAATGGTTTGTTCTTCATCTTGTTGGTGGTATTGGGTCGTCTGGTCCGGGCAAGTGCATGAGAAATCTTTGGCATTATGCTACTTGGTTACTTACTGAGATGGTTGGGCCAATGTTGCGGATTCAATAATTTATTTGCATGCTCTATTAGCAGAGTTAGCATCCCTGTACGTGGTGTGAAGGTGTTGTATTTGTCCTTTTTTAGTACGGTCTGACTTACTTCCACTGACTCTATTATGAGGGTGGCTATCTGCGTTTTCATTGCTAGCATTCAGCAAACAGCACTATGGTGATGTCATTGGTTCGATATAATGAGAATACCTTCCAAATTAAAGGCAGAGGTACAGTCATAATACTACATATGTATATCGAACTGCATTATATGTAATGTCCATATTCAATTCCTAACTCTTGTTAGCTGTATGTCGCATGTGTGTTGCGTTGGTGTTGATTATGGTCATTCAGCAGCATAGCATATGCCAGCATATGCCAGCAGCATAGAGCCCTGAATTGCACTGCTGGTTTACTTATAAAGCTAAGCAGGGTCGGGCCTGAATTGTCCCTGGATGGGAGACCAATGCTGCTGGAAGTGGTGATGGAGGGCCAGTAGGGGGCACTCTTACTTCTGATCTAAAGATCATTCCCAATGCCCTGTGCAGGATGCCATCCATCAGATGGGATGTTAAACGGGTGTCCTGACTCTCTGTGGTCATTAAAAATCCCATGGTACTTATTGTAAGTGTAGGGGTGTTAACCCCGGTGTTATGGCCAGATTCCCAATCAGGCCTTACTTCAATCATGGTCACCTAATAATCCCCCTCCTTCCTAATTTGCATATATAACTACCCACCTCTCTACCTGATAGCTGATGTGTGGTAAGCGTTCTGGCGCAAAATGGCTGCTGTGCATCAACCTAGTGGGTGCTACACATTGGTGGTGGATGAGGTGGGCTTTCCCCCTCACTGTGTAAAGTGCTTTGGGTACTTTGATAAGCACTATATAAGTTGAATGAATTATTATAATTATTATTATTATTATTATTCACTAATGCTGCAAATATTGTATTTATTGTTTGACCGATTCGTTAACGTGGTTCTAATTTAGCATTGTGTTCTGGTGTAATTTCTTTGATTATTATGACGCCGTAATTTTTGGTTAAATGTGATTTTACTGTTGATATCTGTGATTGTTGGGGATTTGCATCTTGTTCCTTACTTTTCGAGTGGTCTGATGCTGCAAAACCATGTTAATTACTTCTTTCCTTGTACTGGCATTCTGCTAGCAGCAGTAAAGTGATGTCATGAGTTCGGTTTAATGAAAACTCTTTCAGAATCAAAGCCCAAAGGTCTGTGCATATTGAGGTGTGTAGTTCCTTGATTGGTAAATTCTAAAAAATGGCCTGGTATATCATATTTGCCATGTAGAATGAGTGAGTTATCTGGCAAATAGAAGTAAATCAAATGTTTTAAAGGGCATTATGTTAAATGCATGTCCTGCTTGCAGTGTTGTAGTACTCGAGACCGGTCTTGGTCTCAAGACCGGTCTCGAGACCACTTTTTAAAGGTCTCGGTCTCGTCTCGGTCTCGATCGCATTTGTACTCGGTCTCGTCTCGGTCTCAGATATTGAGGACTCTGGACTTTTTTTCAAGACCAGTCAAGACCATAACTGTGAAAATATCACTAAATTGCCAGTATATTGTCTATTTTTTTGTTAACATCTTTGCTTTTATTGGATGTAAAACGTACTGATTCAAATCCAAGCAATAACGTGACTCATGGCTAATTATGTATTTTTGTTACCCCTCACACCCATCCCTGCCCTCTTTCACTCGCACTCCCAAGAAAGTGAGCTGTATTTGTCTGGGAGCGGGAGAAGATGTCTGCAAAATCTTCAGTAATACAATTTGGCTACAAAAATCATAAAGAATATATTTGTAAAGCAACATCCAGAAGAAGCATACAGCTTCTTGTAAATACTGCAGTGCTTCGATTTTAGAGACTGTGGGGACGTCAAACTTTTATCGTCACTTAGAAAGGAAGCACAAAGAAGGTAAGCTATAAGAGTGACGTTAGCAACCTGCCTCGGATGGGGATTGAAACCGGTTTCACCCGGGAAGTGTGAATTGTTGTCCCACCATAGTCTTATTTGATTGAGGAGTAATGTAGACAAAACCTTGGAGTGAGATTTTGTCAGGGGTGACCAAAATTATGCCACGCATGCAGGTTGTTGGCTCAGATATCAGAGAATTGTAATTAATTTGATGTTGTACCGAGGTTGTACCCTGCATTCTGGTGGTTTGTGGGGAGGCCCAAAGCCGTTGATAGGTGCAGCCTATTGGAGATGGACAATATTAGTTACATTCTGTGAAGCAGACATAGCTGAAGGTCCATCCCCAGGAAATTTTGGGTTAAGTAATGTGATTTCCTGCATTCTAGTGGATTTTTTTGTGGTCTGCTAAAGATGTGCAATACCTAAAATTACTCTGATACATGTTTGGCATCATGACGTGTACGGCCTTCTAGTCTTGAGCTTAACATTCCACCAGAAAACGTTTGTGTGTCTAAATGCCTATGTACCACAATAAAGCCTTATTCATAGACCAGTGTTTAAAATTTGACCTACAGTAGGTAGGTTGATTGATATTTTGATTAGAATGGTATTATGCTAATTTTTTACTGAAACCTAACCCATGTTGTGAATAATTGTATTCTTAAGAGCACTTTGTTCTTCATTCAAAGCCCACCAAATGGTCCATCAGAAACAAATAAGTGCAACAAACAAAAAAGTGCTTAAAAGTAGTTAAACAGTACAACTTTTTCCAAGCATAAAACAGATTAATGCATTACAAAAATAACAACAAAATGAGGCATAATCAGTATCAGATGCAGATTAGAACCTGGTTTCTTGGAGGTTTTGATGACCTCGGAGGGGGGCTTCCATTTGAAGCAGGGCTCCAGATTGGCCATCTTTATGGTCATTATTGAGGACAGGGTGCCATCCAATGCTAGGCTGTTTCTTCTCTTGGTTTTGTTCAGTCCCACAACTGAAAACACCCTGTCAGCATCTGCATTTGCATGGGGCAACACCAGGACGAGCTTGGCGACGGACGCAAGCCTCTCAAATTCTTTGGCTCCTGTCATCTAAGGAAAATGCACCAAAGCAGAACGGAAAAACATACCTTGATTTTTGATCAGATAAAACATGCATAATTTGCAACATGCATGACACATATATGCACGCAACAATTTTAAGCAACAGATGTAGCCAAACCACACCTTCCTAAAGGAAAGACAAAACAAATAAAAATGTTTACCTTATGTTTCCTGGTTGCCATTTCAGCCCAGAAGCTTTCCATTTCAGTTTGTCCTGCAGGGTATCATTGGCATGGTCTGAAAATTTAGAAACTCCTCACCCAGAAGGTCATGCTCCTCTGGCCCATGGTATGGGAGGAGATTGGGAAATCTATTTATGAAAGTAGGAAAACTCCTTTCATAAAAAAATTTTATGAAAGGAGTTACAAGTTGTTAAGTTTTAGGTATATAGGCATCAACCTGTAGCAGTTTATACGCATCTTTGAGGAGAAGCCACATAAGAATAGCTCAGGTGCAGTTTAGGAGTGAATGTACCTCATCATAAAACGCAGATTGTTTCAGCTAAGATAATAGACAATAATTAGAGAAAAAAACTAGCTAACCTTTCAACAAAGTACAGGGCATCGTTTATGTCACTTTCAGCCCTCTGCCGTACATCTACAAATATTGCATGTTTGATCAGTGGACCTTCCAGTGGCAGCTCGTTGTGCAAAGTCCACAGTACTTGTCAGGAAACACAACACAGCTTCATGGAATGAATCCACTTGCTGTGGTGTGATGTCACCCTCGTCGAGTACTCTGTTAAGTTTAGCCCTGGTTGTGAATCCAATGTTCAACTTTCTTCCTTAACTGAACCCCGTCAAAACAAATAATTTATTTCAAGATTTAAAGTTTTAGAGAGTGAGTACTGAATTGGATGACATTTCATTGTTACATACTAGGGATGCTCATTTCGGGTAATTTTCTTGACCGACAACCGGAACTCGTTAACCGATTATTAACCGTTAACTGATAAGATTATAAGATTCAATTGGCTTTAAATAAAAAATTAAACTGACGAGTGTCTGTAACCCGTTAAATATACAAACATTTTTTTTCACGGATTTGTTTTAATGTCTAAACAGCATACAGAACAGATCAACAACAGCTGCCGGGTGCACCAGCTTTGCGTACAAGTTCACTCGGGGGCAAAGTCCACACTAAACGATACGATGAAACTTGTTTGTTTTATAAAGCTGTGTCGATGTTTGGTTTCACTTTCATTTTCACACACGTAAAGTCCACAACAACCAAAATATTGTCGCAGAAAATTCGTAGCAGACGTTTTCACTTTCTGTTTTCAGTCAAAGGACATCAAGGCTACTTTCCTTTGATTGAAAACAGAAAGTGAAAACGTCTGCGACAAATTTTAGTAGCCTTGATGCAGTGTTTACAGAGTTGTCAAATTATAGAATGAAAACACTCGGTGACAATCTGGAACAAGGTTGTTGCTTACAGGAGGCCTATTGCAAATAAGGGCTATATTCATTAACACAAAACAAAATGTTGATAACGCTTGCTATGCGTTATGTTACTAACTATACAATAACTGCCGAGCGCTCCCATTTAATTGAAATTACCATTCCGGTCCTCTCCGAAAATAAAATGCTTGTTGTCAATCACTGTGTGTTGTTTTGAAGGTAACCTCATTTTGTCGGCTATAATGCATCAGGAGCATGATGAATTATAGCCAAAAATAATATATGCTTCCCAATACGATAGCGTTATACGTTTCTGTACATTAAAAAATGAAAGCGCAAGTTAATATCACAGTCACCATAAATGTTCAAGGCTTGTCATTTTAAATGAAGAACACGTTGCAGATGCAAAACAGACAACCGGTATATTTCGCTGCTCATACCTACATCTCCCCACCTTTCAAAACGAAGCGCCAGGCTCTGGTTGCGCGTGTCAACGCGCCACGTGATTTAACTAATATAGGCTACATATACGTAAAAAATAAAAAATACTTCTTAACCCTTTAACTGGTAGTATTAATCGGTCAAACGTTTTAGTTTCGGTTAACGGTTAAACGGTCAATATGAGCATCCCTATTACATACCTAGTCTCAGCTCATCAGAATTCTGAAGGTAGTGACCGTTTCTTCTCCCGTTGTCTTTCACGGTAATGGTATCTCTTCTTCTGTCGCTAACTTCTGGGTGCAGCGCATAAGGTTCAGTGGCGCTCATTAGCGCCATCTACCATCGGAGTGTTTGAAAAAAAAAAGAGTCTCGGCCGGATTTATTTGCGTGAGAAATTGAATGTGCGTGTGAAAACAGGTAAAAGCGTGTGAAAACAGGTAAAAGCGTGTGTCACACGGCGAAAGCGTGAGAGATGGCAGCTCTGATATCAATCATTTAACTTCCTTGTTTACCTATTTGAAAAATGTGATGGCCAAAATACCATTGATTTATATTGTGTTTACTATGTGAAATCAACATTTCACATAGAATTACTTCATTCATTACAATACACAGCTTTTCTGCATTTTAAACATTTTACACATTTAGCTATCATGTTTTGAAAAAAAACTTGTTGTTGTTGGTTTAAAAACAACATAACTTTATGTATTGTTGATAAAAGGCAAAGGAAAGTGAAGACTTTATTGATGAACGATTAATAATTGTTTTACATTCTGTACTAAATGATGGTCACCCAGGAGTATTGAATACAGATGGTTAAGTTTATTTCAGCTTTGAGTGATTAATATCTAGTTGTTTTTATGGGAATGTGGATCTTTCAGATCAATTTGAGATGCTCTTTTGATCACATTTTGTTGTGTCATGTAGTGTGGGGCGCTGGTCTTGGTCTTGACTCGGTCTCGCCCTCCCTCGGTCTTGGTCTCAGCTTGGTCTCGGCCCCTAAAAGTATTGGTCTTGTCTCGGTCTCGATACACTCTGGTCTTGGTCTTTTTTTGGTCTCGGGTTAGGTGGTCTTGACTACAACACTGCCTGCTTGCTTTTGTGGTTGCTACTGAAGAAAAATTTTGGCAAGTTTTCCAGAGTATTTCCTGGTCACAATATGTGTCTGCACTCCCTCTGGAATTTCATGTTATGACATTTGGTTTGTGTGTGTTGTTAGGTACTATGTAAACCGCATTGTTACCATGTATTCCCATGTGTTTTCCTGCATTTGGTGTTCCATACGTCTGTCGCTATGGACCTTTCTACAAATGGCGTAAGTAATGTCAATGGTGTATTGGACCATAGATGGATGATATTTAAGTGATGCATAAGTGATTTCCTGACTTGTTTGAAGTACTGCATGGTTTCTTGGGGGGTGACGTGAACTGCGATTATGGGCAGAGATTTGTGCCACCACAAACTGAATTTGTATTCTTTAACTTGAATAATTGAATTTACAAACTGAATCGGAATAGCACAGTTTGAAATTGAATTTATTAATTTGAAACTCAATTACAATAAAGTTGAAACTGAATGTAATATTTTGAATTTGAATTCAGTTGCACTGAAAATTCGAATATATATACTTTAACATTCAGTTCTCACATTTCAAATTCAGTTCAGAAATTCAGATTCGCTCTAAAAATTCAAATTCAGATTTTTACTGAGACAGACATCCGGGGCCTTAAGGAAAAGCAATTGAGTGCTGA
>JACXGM010028080.1:0-14211 GCA_016801145.1 Umbra pygmaea | reverse complement strand
ACTTGGCCATTCTAACACCTGGATATGTTTATTTGTGAACCATTCCATTGTAGATTTTGCTTTATGTTTTGGATCATTGTCTTGTTGGAAGACAAATCTCTGTCCCAGTCTCAGGTCTTTTCCAGACTCCATCAGGTTTTCTTCCAGAATGGTCCTGTATTTGGCTCCATCCATCTTCCCATCAATTTTAGCCATCTTCTGTGTCCCTGCTGAAGAAAAGCAGGGCCAAACCATGATGCTGCCACCACCATGTTTGACAGTG
Organism: Umbra pygmaea; assembly: GCA_016801145.1. NCBI lineage: Eukaryota > Metazoa > Chordata > Actinopteri > Esociformes > Umbridae > Umbra > Umbra pygmaea. The sequence goes on along the minus strand of JACXGM010028080.1, from coordinate 13,949 downwards.
GGGATGGTGTGTTCAGGGTGATGAGCTGTGTTGCATTTTACGCCAAACATAACGTTTTGCATTGTTGCCAAAAAGTTCGATTTTGGTTTCATCTGACCAGAGCACCTTCTTCCAGAAGTTTGGTGTGTCTCCCAGGTGGCTTGTGGCAAACTTTAAACAACACTTTTTATGGATATCTTTCTGAAATGGCTTTCTTCTTGCCACTTTTCCATTAAGGCCAGATTTGTGCAGTATACGACTGATCGTTGTCCTATGGACAGACTCGCCCACCTCAGCTGTAGATCTCTGCAGTTTATCCAGAGTGATCATGGGCCTCTTGGCTGCATCTCTGATCAGTCTTCTCCTTGTATGAGCTGAAAGTTTAGAGTTCCTTCCATTTCAATATTATCGCGTGCACATTGCTCCTTGGGATGTTTAAAGCTTGGGAAATATTTCTGTATTCAAACCCGGCTTTAAACTTCTCCACAACAGTATCTCGTACCTGCCTAGTGTGTTCCTTGCTCTTCATGATGCTCTCTGTGCTTTCAACGGACCTATGAGACTATCACAGAGCAGGTGCATTTATACGGAGACTTGATAACACACAGGTGGATTCTATTTATCATCATTAGTCATTTAGGTCAACATTGGATCATTCAGAGATCCTCACTGAACTTCAGGAGAGAGTTTGCTACACTGAAAGTAAAGGGGTTGAATAATTTTGCTCGCCCAATATTTCAGTTTTTTATTTGTTAAAAAAGTTTTAAATATCCAATAAATTTTGTTCCACTTCATGATTGTGTCCCACTTGTTGTTGCTTCTTCACAAAAAATTACAGTTTTATATCTTTATGTTTGAAGCCTGAAATGTGGCAAAAGGTCGAAATATTCAAGGGGGCCGAATATTTTCGCAAGGCACTGTATGTTATATATATATTTTAGTTGTGTACTTAAATGATCCCAAATGTTTCCACCAACTTTCTAACCCAGAGAAATTTGTAATGTAATCTGAAGACACGGGACGTTTTGTTTTGTCACCCGTCAATTGCATCATATAACCTTTGACTCCTCTAGTTGCTCTAATTTCTGGGGAACCACCAAATGGCATTACATAAAGTAAATAACTGTAACTAAACATAATGTGAATAAGGCTATAACTGCAGTATGTTTTGCCGGCAACACAAACTCTGATTTTCCATTTCAAAATAAAAGTCCTCATGAGTCATTACAATAATAATTGTTAATTCATTGCATAGATAGGTAGTGTGTCCATGTTAATGTGTTGCTAAAAATGTTTTTGAAATATAACCGTGTTTTCACAGGACACTGACAATATATTAAATCAAATTGTGTGTACAACATATTTATTTATGTTTTTAATAGAAAGTTATTAAAAAAATGTTAAATTATTATTTTTTACTATCACATGCTCATATTGTTTATTTACACACACTACCATTGCATTTGGTTACAATTCACTAGCTTTAAAATGAACTAACAATGATCATTGCAATGAATTAAAATGAGCGCTATTGTTTAGAAAAGAAATCAGAGTTTGCGTTTCTGGCATTAGTGTTATTGTTTTGATTGAGACCCCAGTGGCCAAAAATTACTTATGTTGTACCTTTAAAACATCACACAAGTCCCATTTTTCCTCCAATTGCAGTAATTGATATATCATTTGATAGCTCTGAATCTGTACTTTAATAAATTGTAAAAAATGACTTTGGTAACCGTAAAACACAAAAAAAAAAAAAAGCTATAAACAACAGTATTTACTCAATGCTAAATTGCCCAGACAAAGCTTGTTTTTCTGCATATCACTCACTAATCCAAATGCATATGACTAGGTGCAGGCTACTATTTAAAGGGGAACAATGACTAATATCTATAATCTATGTATCTGAAACGCTTGAGGTAATATAACTGTCTTGCTCATCAAGCAGCTCTTTCACTCAGGGAGAGCCAGGTCGTGAGCTAGTGTGAATGCTAAGGAAGGTTATGGCTTTGCCCAAATATTTGCACTTCATACAACTTTTAAAATAACGAATATAAATACTGATATTTGTCATTGTTCCACTATCGATTTCTGAGGAACTGTAACTTTATCTGTATACTTGTTCAGTTTTTTCATTGGATAGATTTCTCTCTTATGCCATATGCAAATTCAGTGTCTTGCCTGGTAATTGTATTTTAAAGCGAGTAGGCCATATTAACATGACAAATACCTATGCACATTTCAGGAAACAGCCTTTTGTCTGTCAAGAAATAATTCATTTGATTATTTTACCCGGCAACGCTCATGCAAACTATATATTACTGCAGTATTAACTATATATTACTGCAGTATTTTCTCTTTAGGTTCGGGTGTGCGTTTCTGAATGCATTTTTGTCCAAATAGTTGTGCAGTTGCAGATGGATGAAAAAAAGAGCAAACCAATTTTGCCTAGTTAGTGGTTCCCAACCATGGGTACTAATATACTACTTGGGACACCCCTGGTTTGGAGACCCCTGCTCTATGACTTAGCTTTCCAGTTAGCTCGACCATGCTCTGCCCAAATGAGAGAGCTGCCTGTTTCGACTGAAATTTATGAACATTTTGTAGGGGATTTTAATAGGGCAGGCCAATTTTAATTTCACACTGAAAGAACACTACAAAAAAGGACACAAATGTTTGCCTATGAAAACACAAATGGTAAATTAGATGAATTAATATTTTTCCTATTTTAAATTCACAATGGTTGCTAAGGGAACACTGTTGAAAAATATTTGTAAATTTTAACACAGCTACTGTACAGTTTTTGCTCATATTGTAGTGGTAATTTGACATTTCTGTAATCTGAAATTGGACTCCCATTGTTCTGATTGTCTTGACTCGCACTTGCCCCCCCTTGGTCTTGACTCAGACTTGATTTGCAATCGTCTTGATCTTGACTGGGTCTCACCTTAGGTAGTCTCGATCACAACTCGGGAAGGTTGCAGCTGTGAGATCCGAAATATCTGTAAATGGCAGTGGTTAACTCCAGGCGAAAATCTTAGTTTTTACATACATATTATATTTTTTTCAAGCTGGCTTCAGTGTTGCTTGGAAGACAGTGTGCTGTCATTGAGCAGAAAGCCTTTGTCCACTCTTTTGTCTATGAAGAAGGTGTGAACTCTCATTACAAAAGAGAGAGCTTCTATTGATTTGGTTATTATCTCCTGTCACCCCCACCATTTCCTCCATTGGGAAAGAGTACAAGTATAAGTAATGTAATTGGGCACAACAAATGGTTCAGTTCACTATATGACTGAGGTGTACTGAAAGCAAACAGGAATAGAAAACCCACATTTTGCAGTTGTAAAAAGGGAGGATTTTATATATTTTTAAGAAAGCCTATATTTAGCAGTGCTTTCTTTAATCCAATCAGCATTAAAACATAATGTCCTTTTACTTATCAGCTAAATCTTTACTTGTCACAGATGTCGCTGTTATTACAACATTAGTAGCATTGTATAAAAGCAACAAGGCATGCCTGATGTATTTATGAGTCGCCATCATGTAAATGTATTGTATTCATAATACAGCACTGCTCCTTATGCTTTACTGCTTGAATGATTTATCCTCACATTATATCAATACATCAATAATCTGAAGAACCTTCTAGGAAATATGGTGAAATATGACTAATCAGACTCTATTCCTTATTTCCATTGCTCAGGTCTATAGATTTTACACCAAGTTATGTCATTTTGCAAGGACACAAGCATTTTCTGTACGTGTCCTGGACGGTCATAGCTGACAGTTTTTGTTGAGACTGGGTCATAGAGGAGCTTGATCTATTCTGTGATAATCCTTAAGCAGAGATGCCACAAGTTAGTGTAATAGATTACTTTTCTGGGTTGGGCTGGGTTTCTCAGTAAGACCCTATTGACCAGGTAAAAGAAGTTCATAACTTACCAGTGATCTATGAACAACTAAAACATGACTACACTGTAAAAAAAAGGTTGTAATTTGAAATTCACTGTAAAGTTTTACAATTTTTTACCTTAAATTGGAACAATGGGAATCATTCTAAAATTACAGATCTGCTTTTACCTGGTCATTAGGGTCTTACTGAGGAACTTCCCATGAGTTGTGAACTCAGCCCAACCCAGAAAAGTAATCTATTACACTAACCTGTGGCATGTCTGTCATTGAGGCTGTATTTTTGGGTGCATTGAGAGCAATTATCCTTTTAAGTTTCCATTTATTGCTATCAGTCAGCAACTTGCTATTACTGTTATTCTCTTTGCCAGTGCAATGTGCCCATGTTTGGCATATGCTGTCACAATGTTTACCACCTTACACAATCAAATAATTTTGCATCTGCAGTACCTGCATTTCGATCACCGACAATTTGGAACTCTGTTAGTTGCCTCGTGTTGCTTTGAAATATCAAAGTGCTCATTATCAGACCTCTTTCATAGCTGACATTTATGTACTGCTTACTTGCAATCAGCCATTGTTTATCAACCTAGAGTAAAGTGGCCTCGAAAGCATTTGTAATTGTCATTTAGTTACTTAAACTTTTTCCATGTGATGTTTCTATAATTTTTTCTAACCCCTGTATATTCTTGACATTTTTCCAAAAACATTGTGAATGCAACTGTGATTGTCAACTTGTTTTGTATTTTCTTTGTTTCCCTGGTTGTCCTGTAAAAAATTGTGAAACGTGTCAATGTCTGGTTACATTTGTTTGATTGTGTGTCTTTTGTTGGTTGGGTGGATTGTGTGGCTGGCTGGCTGCCTCCATGTCTGTGCCTGAAGTGTTTGGGGATGCTTTGAAATAGAAACCCAGTGTGCATGGAATCAAATGTAGGCTAGTTCAGTGCATTCAGTTAATGCTTGAAATGTGAGGCACGTACAGTACAGAAAGCTGAGAGAAAAAAACAGACTAGTCTAGCAGCTGCTGTGTATCTGCAGTTTGTTCTTAAATTGTGTTTAAGAACCCCAGTGAAGCAACTTTTTGATTTTGTTCCCTTAGACAGTGACAGGGACCTGGAGACACAAGCACTTCATACTTCTGGATGTATTGTCCAATGTCCAGTCTTTTTAAATTGTGATTCAGCTAAAACAAATGGGCTTATAGTTGTTCTGTTTGAACATACTGGAATACATTATCATAACAAACAGCCAGTATACTGTAGTGTCCATATGGACCTTTTTTACAAATAGGAAACTGAAAATTTCATACTGTATGAAATATGATTTGTGTTTAACTTTTAATGGACAAAAGTGTTGTAGGACAAATTATCCTGGCTTGCTTATCATATTTAGATGTACATGCACTTCTTCATAATTCTTACCTCATTCTGCAGCCTTAAGTGACTATGTGCCTGTGAGTTTGGACAAAGAGAAGAATGTCTTTATTAACAACTGTAAGCTGTTTGATGAGAGGCTGAAGGGCTTGATGAGATGCATTGGCAAGACACGTTTCAACCTTGAGTTCTCCAACACCTGATATGTTGTTGTGGCAATGTAGCAAGGCCATAATCACAAATTGAATAGTATGAAATTAGTTTGTTTTAGCCGTCTAATCTCACATCTTCAGACCAGGCATGCCCACCGGCAACGAGGTTTCAAGTCCCGATTTGGCCGAATGTGTGTGCGAGTTCACTCTGGCTCCCCCTATATACCTGTCTACATTTCCTATAATTCTTCCTTGCTGTCTACTCACTAATAAAAAGTTCAAATGGAACATACATTTCAAATAAATTAATGAAACTACCTTTCCCACATACTGGTAAAAATTTTGATAATCTAGGTTACGGGATGTTTTCATGTGCAGTGTTCAACTAATACTGTATATGGTGGATTCAGCCCCATGGCCAGCTCCACATCTGTGATTCCTTAGGCTGTGGAGCTGACCGTGGTGCTGAATCCACCTGTTGTGGCTTTAGATCACTGTGTGGTAGATGTTAGTCTCGTTCACTCAAAACTTGTGACATCTGTGGCATTTTGCTGTGTGTTCAAACTGCACATTTTATACAAAAGTTTTACATTTATATTTTTATTCAATGTGTATATGTATGTATGTGTACATGTTTATACACACAGTGTACACTCACCTAAAGGATTATTAGGAACACCCGTTCAATTTATCCTTAATGCAATTATCTACTCAACCAATCCCATGGCAGTTGCTTCAATGCATTTAGAAATGTGGTCCTGGTGAAGACAATCTCCTGAACTACAAACTGAATGTCATAATGGGAAAGGTGATTTAAGCAATTTTGAGCGTGGCATGGTTGTTGGTGCCAGATGGGTTGGTCTGAGTATTTCACAATCTGCTCAGTTACTGGGTTTTTCACGCACAACCATTTCTAGGGTTTACAAATAATGGTGTGAAAAGGGAAAAACATCCAGTATGCGGCATTCCTGTGGGCGAAAAAATGCCTTGTTGATGCTAGAGGTCAGAGGAGAATGGGCCGACTGCTTCAAGCTGATAGAAGGGCCAATTTGACTGAAATTACCACTCGTTACAACTGAGGTATGCAGCAAAGCATTTGTGAAGCCACAACACGCACAACCTTGAGGCGGATGGGCTACAACAGCAGAAGACCCCACCGGGTACTACTCATCTCCACTACAAATAGGAAAAAGAGGCTACAATTTGCAAGAGCTCACCAAAATTGGACAGTTGAAGACTGGAAAAATGTTGCCTGGTCTGATGAGTCTTGATTTCTGTTGAGACATTCAGATGGTAAAGTCAGAATTTGGCGTAAACAGAATGAGAACATGGATCCATCATGCCTTGTTAACACTGTGCAGGCTGGTGGTGTAATGGTTGGGGGATGTTTTCTTGGCACAATTTAGGCCCCTTAGTGCCAATTGGGCATCGTTTAAATGCCACGGCCTACCTGAGCATTGTTTCTGACCATGTCCATCCCTTTATGGCCACCATGTACCCATCCTCTGACGGCTACTTCCAGCAGGATAATGCACCATGTCACAAAGCTCGAATCATTTCAAATTGGTTTCTTGAACATGACAATGAGTTCACTGTACGGAAATGGCCCCCACAGTCACCAGATCTCAACCCAATAGAGCATCTTTGGGATGTGGTGGAACGGGAGCTTCGTGCCCTGGATGTGCATCCCACAAATCTCCATCAACTGTAAGATGTTATCCTATCAATATGGGCCAACATTTCTAAAGAATGCTCTCAGCACCTTGTTGAATCAATGCCACGTAGAATTAAGGCAGTTCTGAAGGCGAAAGGGGGTTAAACACAGTATTAGTATGGTGTTAATAATAATACTTTAGGTGACTGTATATAAAGTATATATAAATACAAAAAAATGATGTAAGAGTTGGTCCAACAGAATCAATGACTGGAAAGTTACATAGTACAGGTTTAAGAGCATTTATTTGCAGAAAATTATAACTGCTCAAAATACCAATAAAGATAGATTGTTGTCAGACTTCAAATAATGCAAAGAATATAAGTTCATATTAATTATGAAACAGCACAATCCTAATTTGTTAACTGAGAAAGAGATCAGAAATCAATATTTGGTCAAATAAACCAGATTTTCAATCACAGCTTTCATGCATCTTGGCATGTGCGACACCAGTCTTTCACAGTGATGTTAGGTGTTTTTCAGCCACGCCTGGAACAGAAATTCAAGAAGCAGCACAGGTTTGTTAGATGGCTTGTTACCACCCATCTTACTCTTGGTCAAATTTCAGAGGTTTGCAAATGGGTTCAGGTCTGGAGTCCATGACAGGGTCTTGATCTCGTGGTCCTCCATCCACACATTGATGGACCTGGCTGTGTGTCATGAAGTATTGTCCTGCTGGAAAAAAGCAATCCTCAGAGTTGGGGAATATTGTCAGAGCAGAAGGAAGGAAGATTTCGTCCAGGACAACCATTTAAAGTACATTACGTGACTTGATTCATGCGTCCTTCACAAACACAAATCTCCCCAATTCCAGCCTTGTTGAAGCACCCGCAAATCATTACTGATATTCCACCACATTTCACAGTGTGTGTGAGACACTGGTTTGTAGGACTCTCCAAGTTTTCTTGTAACCATTGGATTGTGTTAGGCAGGTGTCGAGCAAAGCTAATAATGTGACTTTTCAGAGATGACAACTTCTCTACGGTCCAATTCTTATTCTTGCAAACCTCAGCCTGGCTCTTCTTTAATTTTCATTGAAGAAGTGTTTTTTTAGCTTTGAATTACTTCAACCCTGTCCCTAAGAGCCTGTTTCTAACCATCCTACACCACCAGATGTAGTTTGTCATTCTATTTTTTTGTGATTTTTCCCGGTTTTCCTCCCTTCCCAATTCCCTCTGTAATCCCAGGCAGCGCATGCTTGAACCCATGACCACCATGACATAGAAGTGTCCTGCAATGCAACTAAGCCCGTGTCTCCACCGGGACCCCCCTTTGCCATTTTTTTTGTAAGTCACTTGATGTCATCCTACGGTTGTTGATTGTCATTGGCTTATCAGATGACTACCTCACCTGGTTCATCAACTACTGTACTTCAATGTGTTAAATTGAAGGGCCTGTTGACTGGCCCTTTAGCTGTCTCTATGGTAAAACTAAGTTCATGCCCTACAACTGACCGCACCCTGCACCTGCATGCCTGACTAGCATCACCACTCTGGATGGGTCTGAACTAGAATGTGGAAACCTACTGTTTTTACCTAGGGGTCTGGTTAGACATTTCACTCTCCTTACCCAGACCCACATTAATAATCTCACATTCAAAATTAAATCTATGATTGGCTTCCTATACCACAAAGGCCTCCTTCACACTTCCTGCCAAACATGCCCTGGTAAAAATGACCATCCTACCGATCCTAGGCTTCGGTGATTCCATTTCTAGTACAGGCTCAAAATCCCTGCTGAAAAAATTTGATGTGGTCTACACCAGCACCATCTGTTTTGTCATCAACGCACTGCCACTGAAATCTCTATGGACTAGTTGGCTGGCCCTCCTTACACACTCGGCGCCCGACTCAATGGTATCAACACATCTACAAGTCCTTACTAGGCAAAATCCCACCGTTCATTTATCACCAGAGCATCACCCGCTCGCAGCCTGCGCTCAAGCAGGTACAGCTCTCTGGTCACCCTAAAAGCCATAACTCCTTTGGCAGCCACTCCTTCCAGTTCCCATCTGCCAACGACTGGAAAGAACTACAAATATCTCTGAAACTTGAGACCAAAACCCCCTCACTGCCTTTAAACAATTACCATCAGAGCTACTGTCTGACATTTTTTTACTGCTTTTAACTTCTCAAATTGTTTTGGGAAAATGGTTTATAAAAGCATTATGGGTTTCAGGGGTTTGTGAGACAGTACCTTGCCAAATATACCAGTGGATCCCAACCTTCTCCTGGAGGACCACCAACCAGTCTTTGGGCCCTTTTTTAAAGATCTAAGCGCATGGCGTGAAGCCATGTATTTGTGATCTTTTGCATGTTCGTGTGCTGCTGCGCCTACCTGTGTGTGTGCAACAAGCATAGTGTGCACGCACTGTGCCTATGCCATAAATGCATTTAACTAATTTGCTGGTAAAATAAGTATGACGCGGCATTGACTTTAGACCATGTTTTCTTGGTCAATCACTTTCCGATGCATCAAGATAGCAATACACCCAGAATTATCCTGAACAAACCTCCCTGTTAGACCAGCACGCCCATGGTGCAAATATGGGCACAGGTGCATTTGTTATTTAAACAATGTAGGCGCCTGATGGGAAATTGACAACTGCATCAGTCCTAAACTAGCAAAGACACTTGCGTTCAGACTTTGTGCTGCATTGCGCTGGGTGCAACATAGGGCCCTATGTGTTTGAACTATCCCTGATTAAGTACACCTGATTCAACTTGTCTACTAATTAAAAAAGTCCTTTATCAGTGATTCTGGTGAATCTTGAGGGCTACAACTAAACTGACTTATTATTCAATGTGGTTTGTTGAGGAAAATCTTCATAGTTTGGGATGTTTGCTGATCTAACTAGCATGATTTTGTTTTGATTTTGTCCAAAATGGTGCTTCTACATGCTAGCTGCATGCTACTGTAGCTCATGTTTCTATAAATACAACCTTAACCCTTGTGTGGTGTTTGTATTTCTGTTACTCACCCAATGTTTGCGGGTCTGTTGGACCCACAAACTTATTTGCGTTATTAAATCAATACAGGCATAACACTTTTTGTAAAAACACTCAACAGATGTTTGCTTTACAACAACTAAAAGCTATAGAAAATGCATATATGGTTAAGATTTGTAATTTAACCTCTGCTAGATCACATTTATCAAAAGAACTGCTATTCGTTTTTATAATAAAATGTCATTTTTGTCAAATAATCTAATGATAATCAAGACATGGTGGATTACATTATGTTTTTGATGATTAAACAAGGTTTTCATCATTACAAAGATACATTTTACTTTCAGTATTTTATGGAAATTATAAATGAGCCATATTGAAAACAGATTCACACTAGAGGTTAACTTTGGGTATTTCTTTAAAGGCTGATCTTGGGGCTGGCTGTAGACTGACTGGTCCAAGGGCTGGCTGTTCACTAGCTAGTCCTGGTCCTGGCTGTTGACTGGCAAGTCCTGTGGCTGGCTGTTGATGGGCAGGTCCTGGCTGTCGGATCGTCAAACTAATTTTACTAAATGTCTCCAATTTGGCAGAGATATGATCCTCATGTTCAGAACATTTTCAAAGTGGAAGACGGTCCTTCCACATTAGCTTTGCAGTCTTCTAATTTCTAGGGCCCTCTAAAGTGAGAATATGTTTGTCATACTGATAGATTGTGGTAAGGATCCACATACAGTGTGCAAATCTACTTATTTGTTGTCATCAGTAGAACCCTATAAAATGTTGTATTTTTAGGCCAATGCTGGTTTATTCATTTATTTTATTTCACATTCTGTGATTTCCATTTATTTATTTATTATAAATCTCAAACCTCCATATAAACACCCTGGCCCAGTAGTTCCATAACTTATTTGGTTAATGTACCACCAGGGGTCCTTGTACCCATGGTTGGAAATCACTACCCAGGCAGAAGTTTTTTCTAAAAAAATTTATTCACCCATCTGCAACTGAACAACTATTTGGACTAAGTTGCATTTGGAAGCCCGCACCCAATTCTAAGATATTGATTAAAAAACCTGCTGTAATACTGTATATAATTTGCACATGCATTGCTAGGTAGACTACATTTACTTTCCATATCATCCAAGTAACTATTTCCTGATACCTAGATGAAAGGCTTTTTCATGAAATATGCATACATATTTGTAAACATAGTAGGGCCGACTCACTTTAAAATACAATTACCAGGCAATTCATTAACTTTGCTTACGGCATAACAGAAGAATCTAGCCTAGGGCTGCAGGATTATGGCCAAAATTATAATCATGATTATTTTGATCAATATTGAGATCACGATTAATTATCACAATCATTTGTTGATTGTAACCAAAACAAATTTTATTGTTACATAGGCTAATTATAACTGCTTTCACATCCATATTGTACTACATTCCTGCTAATGTACAAATATGTGCATTTAAACAAAATGGTTCCTCTTATTCACCAAAATTCAGTGCATCTCCTTAATGCTACATTGTGTAAGAAATTCTCCCATCTAGCATTGAAATAGTATATGACAACCAACTGAATACCGTTCTAGCCCCTCCTGCTATTATGCCAGCAACACAAACTTGGGTTTTCTTTTTTTTGTCAAAATAATAGCACTTGTTTTAGTTCATTGCAATAATCATTGATAATTATGTATATATATTATTTGATTGAAATTGTTTGCCTAATTTCTGCCCTCATGTTCTAGGCCACCATAAAGTGAAAGGGAAAAAATAAACCACTCAATAGCAATGTGCTGTATATAATTAATTCGTAATTCTGAAATGTAATTTGCAATATGGGGTAGTTGCGATGCAGACAGATCCATAAATGATTGCTGGTTCACTGAACCGGGTGGTTATACCATGAACACCACTGGTCACACTAGAGAATTTGCATACACGAAGTCAGACCAGACATGAGATTTTATAGCAGCCTACGATCACGTTCAAACTGATATATCCTTTGCCTTGCGTAGGAATCGGCGTACGCCCGTCGTACACCTGTTTTAGGTCGTACGCACGTTTCATAAATGAGGGCCAATTTGATTGAATATTTTGCCAGTGTCTCATGTGAAAACATGATTACATTTGAATAACATTCACAAGAGTCTGTTTTACCCAACAAAAGACCAATTTTAACAACACATGAACATGGACACTACTTATGCAATGCATTTACAATGATTATTGTAATAAATTACGAGCGCTGTTATTTTGAAATGGAAAATCTGAGTTTGTGTTGCCAGGTGAATGGTTTGTGTCTACTGTATACTATACCTAAGGCAAGTGCTGCCATTACACGTCCTGGAGGACAGGCGTGATCCTCCTTCTTCAATAGGCTTTCAAATCTGCTGGCAGTCGTGAGTAATCTCCCCCTGGCATTCGTCACAGTGCCGCTGAGTGTAAAAGCCTGAAAGGCAGAGCTTGAATTTCCAGGTATGTCCCTCTTTGGCTAATGTATTTTAAAGATGGAGGCGTAACATGGCTGCCGCAATTAGAGCATTTTTATAGTATGTATGCTGAATGGAAGATTCTACGCTTACGAGAATACTTCGATTAGTTAGTTGAAGTAATTACACATTAATTAGCACATATTTTTGAAAGAACAAAGGGGTTCTTGCTCAACAAAGAATCAACTCAACAAAATACACTGTAAATGTAGCTTTAAAAAATAAATAAATACAAAAAAATAAAAATTGTTTTTATATCTGTAAAAGCATGTAAACCATGATGAATAAGGATTTTTAATACATATTGTCTCAAGAACCAGTGTGCAATGTTTTGGGGCCATACAAACAAGCCAACATCTGTAATGGTTTTGTAGTGTAGAGGGATGGGTGACCAGACAGGCAGCAGATGTAGTTGGTTGTTTAATTATAACTTGGTAGCAGCAGGCAGAACAGAGTGGCGAGTGCACAACGATGGATGGTTAACTCATACTAATGCTTCATAGATACACATAATATACTATGCTCTATAGCGGCATAGAACGCTTACGGCTAACATCACTAACGTACGCAATTATCTCCAACTACTTGAATATCTGTCTACTTACATTACCGAAGTATATAGAAGGCAGGAACACAACATTCCAAAGTAACCGTCACTTCTTTCAATGTCCGACATCTCTCACTCGGTTCTGCTTTTGTAGCCTGTTGCTAACTAGCTAATGACACGGCTGGCAGACTAATGCCAGCACAGTACAACTACCTATAGTCTCGCGGGAACAGACTGAGAGCAAGATGTCAGACTTTAAGGGACCTACACATATAAACCATAGAACAGAACCACCATGCAATGCATTTGATATATATAGGAAAACACGTATAAACATAACTACTAAATACTAAAACTTTTTTATATCCCAGGCATTTTTCACTTCCAGAAATTGTTGGTGTTTTTTGTGCAGAATGATGTCCTACATCATTGCAGGGTTGTTATTTTGTCATTTTTGCTTCCTACTTCCTGTCCGTGTCTAGTAAAAAAATGACCGTCTAAAAAACATGACCGATTTTGAGGCGCCATAGCTCTGGCTCTCTTTATCCCACAGGGAAGTCAAGTTTATTTATCATGTGCATCGAACAACATACATCATCCCATACAGAGAAATTATTTTTGACATGGCACGGCAATTCTATGCAGTGGGCTTAAAAAACAAGAATTACAACAATATAAGAATTTTAAAATAATAATGACAATAGTAATAGTAATACTAAACGCTATGTACTAAGCAGTGGTCTGGAAAATGTACAACAGTAGAAGTAGTAAATATTATAGATTGGCATGGAAAAATTGCTTTTAAAGGTGTATTTGAATTCTGCTACATCAGA
>JACXGM010028079.1:0-14211 GCA_016801145.1 Umbra pygmaea | reverse complement strand
TCCTTGTTCCCTACACCAGTGGTCCTCAAACCCTTCCATGGAGGGCCTAGTGTATGCTGGTTTTTGGTCTTTCCCTTCAATTAGAGCATAATTAGGACCTAGACTGCCAGGTGAGGGGAGATACTAACCAATTAGTGAGCTACTCCATCAGGCTTGTACAAGGTAAAAGCAAAAACCTGCATACACTAGGCCCTCCTTGGAAGGGTTTGAGGACCACTGCCCTACACCCTCAATTAAATGTTTTTTCCTCCCTTACCACCCCAGTCTTACCACAACCATGGTCGTTGACGCTCTCTTTCCCCCTGTCGGACGTAGTTGTAAAACATTGTAAATATTGTACAACATTGTAACTAGTTTAAAACATTAGCGTTCATAGTTCTTCGTTATTATAGTTACTATCAGTGTGCTGTTCCAAGTGCATCACATGCTTGTTACTGGGACCAATTTACATTTTTGCAATTAGCCAGGTTGCCTATTGTCCCTTTCATATTGTCCAAATAAACCAAGAAACTGTTAACATAAATACACTTTAGAAAGTAATTTTTCACCAGAATGTAAGCATGCAACATATGAAATGTCTCACACAAGAACTCATTATGAATAATTGCTCCTGGACTATATAATACCTAACCACTATGCTCACTTTATTGTAATTGCAGCTTTTATTTCTTTACCCACACATTTGGACTTGACTGAACAGTTCTCCACAAGTGCTTTAAGCTGTAGATGTGAAGCTATATTTTTATATTATGGATAGTAATGTCAACCAGTTTTACTATAATTAAAAAATGTGGCACTAGAGATTCAACTACCTCTTAATTATGCAGACAGTGAAGTTTGCCTTTACATTGACTCATAGCTGTGTTGTGTTTAGAATTTACACTGGATTGTAAAAGGTGAACTTCATTAATTTATTTTAAAATTGGATTGAAGTTAATGCCAATTTCAATGTGAGATAAAAAAGTATTTAAAGCTACATTTGTTTTTCCTGATACACAATATTGTAGTCATACAAGACTTGTCATTTGATAGAATTTGTAAATGATTAAAAGTGTCTATTTTGGCTTTAATCAACATGTAATGTTGATTAAATATCTTAAATGTTACCATACTTGAATGTTGACAAAGAAAGAACAGGATAATGTAGTTTGTACTTTTGTGTCTTTATGTACTTGTCAATTTTAAATCACCATGAAAACACCAAAATACTTAATGTTACTAATATCACCTATCAAACTACAACAGCACCTATGTCAAACACAAATTGAACCTCTAAATACCAAGGACTGCTAAAATGCTAAAAGTTGGTCTGTCCTTTCAGCAGAAAAAGCTGAACCAAAAATGATTTTCTAGCATCATGATAATTCGAACACATTTAAAACTTTGGATGTGGTGAATGCAATCTGTTTTACACAACCAGATGAATGGCACTATACACCAGGTCTTCCTTCGGTATGCTCTGGTCATTCAGTTTGGATACCTTTAATTATAGTAAAAGACAAACATGTAGTTAAAACATGGTAGATCACAATTAATTATATTAATATGAGCTTGTACATGAATGTATGCTTCAGTTGAGGACTTGCAGTATTAAGTAAATATACTACTACATGTCAAATTTGATCATAAACCATGTGTATTGTACACCATACTTTTTTATATGTACATTTTAGTAATAAACAGCATTTGTAAATATAGATTGTAACATGTTACTCATCTTAAAGACTGACGAATGTGCTAACAGAAGGTCGTCAAATAGATAAGCAGACAACTAAGTGGAAGACAACAGTGTAACAGCATCAACAACAGTGGTTGATAACTCCTGCAACATCATGCTTGTTAGGTATATTAAAACATATAATCTGAAATAATGTATTTAGAATTCTTTGAGGAAAAATATTACTAATAAAATATTAGTTATTGCTCCAATATTTAACCTGGATTGAACCTGGATACAATACATTTGGCTGCAGAACTGAAGATCGGTCAGAGCACAGCCTCATTTCCTGAAAACACACAGGTTGGTTGAACACATTGCAAACTGTTAAATAAAAACCTGTCTTGGATTTAAGCCCACTCAACATGACAAGGTGCAGGCCAAGAGTGTCCACAAGACTGGACAGAAATGGCAAAGAAACAAATAAAATAACACCACACACACTAAACATATACTGCATTTCTTTTAATAAAAAGCAGACTCTGGCATCACAATGACATAGTGGTTGTATTCCTTTTTCTGATCACAATCTACACTGTTTAAAAAAATAACTGTACGTACACACCGCCACAGACTTGAGCTTCCAAAGATACCAGAACTCATTCATTTTCAATGGAAGCGAGCTTCTCTCAGCTGCAAGGACCGGCAAAATCAGTCGGCGTCGCGTTTTGGGCGTTTTGGGCGACCAGAGCGTCAAGCAAAAAAGTTGAAGTTTGTTGAACTTTATGGTAATGAGCTATGACGCGGTTCAGCGGCTAACGACCAGCAACCAATCGAAATATAGACATCCTTTGAAGACGGTCCTGGAGTGTGTCATGAACCCAACTCTCCAAGTCCGACATCGACGTCTTCTGCGCAAATACAATAAAGCAGCACCAAACACAACAGCTTCCTGATGATCCATAATGATCCAGTGATACACATGAAGATGAGTTCAACTCTTATTGGAAATATGTTCCCTCGATTTAAGCGGGAATGCAATTCATTTGCTCACGATATATTTAAGGCTACGTATGCTAGTCCTGCCCTATTTTTTACAGTCTGATCATACCACGTCAGAGCGGCCAAAGCGCCCAAAGCGTCTAAAGCTTCCCTATACTTTTTTTACAAGCGTCCTTGACAGGGCATCCAGAGCTTCTTTGGAAGCTCAAGTCTGTGGCGGTGTGTACGTACAGTAAAGGGAAGACTAAGATAACACATCCTAGATCAGAACGACTTAACTAATTGTATGAAATACTTTCGTCTTTACATAGTTGAACATGCTGACAACAAAATCAGACAAAAATCACCAATGAAAATCAAATTTATCAACCCAATGAGGTCTGGATAAGGAGTCACACTCAAAATCAAAGTGGAAAACCACACTACAGGCTGATCCAACTTTGATGTAATGTCCTTAAAACAAGTCAAAATTAGGCTCAGTAGTGTGTGTGGCCAGTATGACCTCGCTACAATGCCTGGGCATGCTCCTGATGAGGTGGCGGATGGTCTCCTGAGGGATGTCCTCCCAGACCTGGACTAAAGCATCCGCCAACTCCTGGACAGTCTGTGGTGCAACGTGGCGTTGGTGGATGGAGCGAGACATGATGTCCCAGATGTGCTCAATCGGATTCAGGTCGGGAACGGGCAGGCCAGTCCATAGCATCAATGCCTTCCTCTTGCAGGAACTGCTGACACTCCAGCCACAAGAGGTCTAGCATTGTCTTGCATTAGGAGGAACCCAGGGCAAACCGCACCAGAATATGGTCTCACAAGGGGTCTGAGGATCTCATCTCAGTACCTAATGGCAGTTAGGCTACCTCTGGCGAGCACATGTTACTGACCCACCACCAAACTGGTCATGCTGGAGGATGTTGCAGGCAGGAGAATGTTCTCCACAACGTCTCCAGACTCTGCCATGTCTGTCACATGTGCTCAGTGTGAACCTGCTTTCATCAGTGAAGAGCACAGGGTGCCAGTGGCGAATTTGCCAATCTTGGAATTCTCTGGCAAATGCCAAACGTCCTGCACGGTGTTGGGCTGTAAGCACAACCCCACCTGTGGACGTCGGTCCCTCATACCACCCTCATGGATTCTGTTTCTGACCGTTTGAGTGGATACATGCATAATTGTGGCCTGCTGGAATTCATTTTGCAGGGCTCTGGCAGTGCTCCTCCTGCTCCTCCTTACCCAAAGGCGGAGGTAGCTGTCCTGCTGCTGGGTTGTTGCCCTCTTACGACCTCGTCCACGTCTCCTGATGTACTGGCCTGTCTCCTGGTAGCGCCTCCATGCTCTGAACACTACGTTGACAGACACAGCAAACCATCTTGCCACAGCCCGCATTGATGTGCCATCCTGGATGACCTGCACTACCTGGGCCAGTTGTGTGGGTTGGAGACTCCGTCTCATGCTACCACTAGAGTGAAAGCACCGCCAGCATTCAAAAGTGACCCAAACATCAGCCAGGAAGCATAGGAACTGAGAAGTGGTCTGTGGTCACCACCTGCAGAACCACTCCTTTATTGGGGGTGTCTTGCTAATAGCCTATAATTTCCACCTGTTGTCTGTTCCATTTCCATAACAGCATGTGAAATTGACTGTCAATCAGTGTTGCTTCCTGAGTGGACAGTGTGATTTCACAGAAGTGTGATTGCCCTACATTGTGTTGTTTAAGTGTTCCCTTTATTTTTTTGAGCAGTGTACATTGTCAGTAATGGCCTCATTATCCAACATAGAACACAAATCAGAGGAGACACCCCATGAGGCTGAGCGAGACAGCTGGCTAAAGAACATGAAGGGCCAGTTGTAGAGACCAAACTGTTTCTTACCTCTGTGATCATTACCAACTTGGTCCGTGTGGCGTGGTTCCTTCCTTTCTTTGGACACAAGTGTGGTGGAAATGTGAAAATGGTAGGCCCAGCAGTGTTCTTCAGCCTCCTCTTGACCTAGTGGTAAATTCATAAACATCAGCAGGTAGATTAAGATATCACAGGAATATATTACTCAAAAAATTAAGTCATTTCTGAAAAATAACTTTTAATAGTGGTTATTCAAATATTCAAAACATATTTGTATATACAAAACCATTCACATCTGAGCAATGAAGCCACTGTAATACGACTGTACTACTGTAATACACTTGCAATTGCACCAATTTCTGTCAGATGTAATGAAATTATGTTGGTGGATATTAAAAGTTTGACACCATTATCACAAACATCGTGTTGGGTGACTAATGATTTCATTAAATGTTGCTATCCACAATTCCACACACTGTTTTGGTACTCCAAGTTATGTTTTGTTTTGCAGAGACTTACACCACTAAGTTATAAATAAAAAGTACAAATAATGCATTAAAATGATTGTCTACCTGCTTGTCTGTGAAAAACTGATCTTCCTCAAATTGGGAACTGCACAGACGTGACTTTTTGGGGCTCCATTTTCTGGTGTCTCTCCTCATGTTCACCAACCATTGCTTAAGCCTGGAATCAGAAGGAAATCTGTTTGGAAAGAAATCTGGTGCATTTAGATCTCACATCCAAAAGATGTGTATATTATCAATTTACCCTAACAAGGCACCACATCTGCAATGAAAATGATTAAAATGTATATTTAATAGAAAGCAAAAAATGCAGATATAGTGCTACACAGGGTGTGAGTTAGTTATCTTGGTGCTCTTTGGATGTTCGGTATGTTTCAGTCAAAATAGAAAAAATATATTCCAAGGCACTCAGTAGTATTTGAAAGTATAAAAAGCCTTTATTTCTTCATGGCTTAAAACACAGGTGTCAAACCGGTTCCACCGAGGGCCAAGTGTATGCTGGTTTTTGGTCTTTCCATTCAATTAGAGCCCAATTAAGACGTAGACTGCCAGGTGAGGCGAGATCCTAACCAATTAGTGACATTCAGTCATTCAGGTACAAGGTAAAAGCGAAAACCTGCAGACACTAGGCCCTTTGTGGATCTGGTTTGACACCCCTGGCTTAAAAGAAGTGACAAGTTTACACCTACGCGTTGCGGCTACAAGCCTTCATCAGGGTTGTATATTTAATAGATTAAGTTAAGATGTGACAATAATATACATTAAGTTTTTTTCAAGATGGAACAATAATGTAACTAAACTTTTTTTTTCCATGTGCGCCTCCGGGTAACGTTGCCCAACTCTCAGAGTACATATATTTCAGTACATTCAAATAAAAGTGACGGTGTCTCAGTTAAAACAGTCTCCGCTTGAGTTTCGTGCGAATGTGCCACAATAATCTCATGTGAGGGGATAATTTCTAAATCACACGCGGTCCCAAAATTATACTAACCGCGTGTGAATAGGGTTTATGAATTTGCACTATAACGTTAGCTATATCAGGCTTTGATTTTAAGCTAACATTTCCATTACATGCAATAACACGAAATATGGTTAAAACAGATCGCCAGCGAGAATGTTGGACATATATATGTAACGTTACAGTCGTATACAGTAGATAACTTCCCTCGGTGAACAATGTGCAAACTGGCTAGCTAACGGATGTTAATTAGTATGCTCAAGTTGACTAAGGAAAATCAGTATTACAAATTTAACATTACTTACCTGAAAAACTGAACTGCCGACTCATTTGAGTGTCTTGTCGTGCAACCGAACGCTGAACAAGACATTATTAGGCGATTAAAGTCTCACAGTCACGTTCTTCTTTGTCTTTCCCAAACTGAAATTCATGTGTCATGGATGAGAGTCTCACAGTCACATTCTTCTTTATCGCCTGTTTTAAAATCAACAATAACATAATTTAAAAAACGAACATTATGACTTTTTACAAAAGGCTTAAATCTAGCGATTGAGACTAGGGATGTCACGAGAACCGATACTACCGAAACCTTCCGGTTCTAAAATGACAAAACACAGACGATGCCCATTTTTTTGAAGTAGCGTAGGCACCGATACTCCGATAGCAAAGATGCCAGTGTTGGCAATACTGTAGCTAGATTAGCTTCGTCAGGGGAGGATAACTAAAAATAAAAGGAAAAATCAAAAGCTAACGAAAAGGGCTTTTCGTTGCTAGCTAGGTAGTCTGCTTTGTTCGGCGGAGGATAATATACTTTTCTAATTTTTAAACTTGTAGGTGCACCGTTCCCGGAGGTACTGCAATACCGAGTTGATGCGTGGAGCAGACAGAGCAAGCCCCGTTTCCGAATCCCTGTTCAAAAAATCAACTTAATATATATAGTTCCCCGGTGGGGAACGTATTAGATAGTAAACTGATAAGAACATATGATTCAAAGCTTTTATTATCCAATACAATACAGCCGTATGGGACCAATGCCCAACACATAACACACAATAATTCACTCTGATGTGAAGCTAGCTTTAGTCAATTCTTTAGTCAATTCCTAGCCTTTCGTAGTTTCGCCTTCAAAGTAATAGCGTTTCATTCAACACGATAAACATCGCTTAACATATATGGAAACATTAAACATTTCGAAAATATGCCACTAAACCATATTAGAATAGTGTGACATATTTACTAACTTATAATATTTTAATAGGAACATTTACATTTGCAATCTGAATTGCTTAAATACATAATAAATACACAGAATCCTGTGTAATACTAGCTAAATTAAGGGATGCTGGTGGTAAATGTGGATATCGCATAGATCACATAAGTCATTCGCGACTTACCCAATACCATGTTGACATGCAACCTTTGCTCTCCAAAAAGCTTAAACTAGCCAAGAAACGGTGCGCAATGTTGTAAAAAAATATGTTTATCTACAGCTATATCCACCGTTTTGTTTTGCACTGTTGTTGTTTTTGCACAGTACTTTTTGAAAAGCTGTCTGGAATGTGTCTGGGGAGTAGTTGTTGCACTATTAGCATTATGTGGACTTTATTATCTTGTTCTATGCTATATTGCACATGTTTTTTATAGCTTGTTATATTTTTCAAGTGTTTTAATAAATGTTTCAAGTTCAATTAGTTGGAATCTTAGAAAATCCTTTTTTTACCGTGGTATCGAAATCGGCATCGAGAATCGTGTAA
Source organism: Umbra pygmaea (assembly GCA_016801145.1). Taxonomy (NCBI): domain Eukaryota; kingdom Metazoa; phylum Chordata; class Actinopteri; order Esociformes; family Umbridae; genus Umbra; species Umbra pygmaea. Next base: position 6,481 of record JACXGM010028079.1, on the reverse strand, counting down.
TTTTACTGGTATTGGCACTGACTACTGAATTTTTGGTATCGTGACACCCCTAATTGAGACCATATACTCATTATGAAAGTGTTTACTAAAGCAATAAATCCAAGTGAAAAGTGGCTCAATTTCTCATAGACTTCTACAGAATCCAAGCTCTTTTGCAACCAGACACATCGCCCCCAGCGGAATTCAGATAGAATGCAGGTTTTAGGCACTTCCTCATTTGCCTCAAGTTGTCAAACCGGATGCTCACCCTGTGTTTGGAACTCACATTCTCCATAGACATTCATTGAAACAGGCACTTTAAAAGCTTAAAAAATTAACCCTCTTTCTAAATTGTCACTGTGTCTACAGTTTTAGGGTTTCATAGACATAGTATATATCAAAATGTCGGCCCGGTTCTTAGGATTCCAACGATATAGGTTTCTAAGCTGTGGGATGTATAGTTTTGAAACTAGAGCCGTGTGAAGACAGCTATACCTTCACAATTACACAAATACTGAGGAGATTTTTAACAGCTATATTGTGTGACACATCGCAGGGGCTCTTTAAGAGATCAAATGGTTTAATTAAAAACAAGATCAAAGGGTTCTGCCCTGGGAGTTATAAACAAGGCCACTGATTAATTAACATGACACTGCACTTGTCATGTTACATGATACATAGTCAACCTATTACTATTGGTCTTAACAATATAAGTGTTTAAGTGTACCCCTCCATAAGTGTTCATTGTACCACTCCACACACAGCACTAAATGACACACACCTAACACTACACTACAGCATTTACAAAACCATGCTATAGAGATTGCTAAGACATGTGACCAAGTGGGCGGCAACGTCATCAAAACGCAAAGAATTAGGGGTATCTTTGGCCAGACCATATTGAGTTTATATTGGCTGGCATAGCAGGCTAGTGTTCTGGCATGAAAATAATGAAAACTTAGGGTGAAAAACAGAATGTTTAACAAAATGTAGCGGGCTCAAAAACAAACATTTCCGGACCATATGGCCTAAAACTATATCCTAATGCAAAGAAGAGATATGACGAGAAAATAAAGGGAATGAAATGACTGGATCCTTACGAGCCTAGCGACTGGTCAAGGGCCGGCGGGCGTCAACATATTGGCTGTTGCCCAACTTCCAGCACCCATATATACAACTACATGATATTAAGTGCTAGTCAAGGTTCGAATTACTTGGGAGCTCACATGAAAGCAGTAAAATCATACACCTGTGGGGGTCTCTTAAAATCATCAGCACTATTATTTAGATCACAAAAAAATAGCATTTTCCTTTAATATATATCACAACATTTATGTTAATAAACAGCCTGTTTTCCAAAAGAACGCATTAGGTTTATGCTACTGCTGAGCGCATATCGCGATGGGTGTGTTTTTGATATGTTATACATGATTGTAAAGTCAAATGTTGTTTAAATACCAAAAGATACCAAACCACGTAGAAGAGCCCATTCTTTGCCACGAGGACAACAAAATCATACCATCAGTATAGCAACAGGGTGATATAAGGTGAATTGTAATTATTGTTGTTTCTCTACTCCTGTATTAATAAACGTTGAACTGAAATGAATGAAGTCCAATGTTAGGCTAATTATTTATTTATCTACACATGCCGCGCCTACTTAACCTACTTTTTTAAGAGACCCCCACAAAGATGAAATCATAATTCGAACCCTGGTGTTAATGCATGCACACACGAAGATTTCAGTAACTTCAAGTCGCTGCAGCAGGCAGGCCCAGGTCTTTTGTACAGATGGATGGGTCCAGGACCTGGAGATTGTATATGTGGGGAAGAAAACTGTCGTCCGTTCAAAGGAATGCTAATGTTTTAAGCACCACACTCCTCGCTTTCTCATCTATTTGCATGCATTCAGAATTCAACAATACAATACAACGTAACTTACAAAGACAAACACATCATGCATAAGTTAAATGGTAAATTGTGAAAACTTTGACTCGTTTACTGGTCTTACTAAATGCGCTTTCTAGTAAAACAATGTTGGATCTATTGGTGCATGAGCCTGTTAAATAAAAGATATTAAGACTGTTGAATAAAAATAGAGTTAGGATGGGCGCCTTAAGTTTGTGCCAAGGATTCCCAAAATGCTTTGCGGGAATATGTCATGATGACGACACATTAGCAATCTCTATACCTAACACCCCAGCCCACCAAACACCATACCCAATAAAAGCCAACAACATAGCACACCCAATAGCATATTAGACCCAACACCACAACAAGAGTATATCATGCTAGCATCATGTTAGCAACATACTAATAATGCTAGCATCATGCTAATATAATGTTAGCATCATGCTAATCATTCTAATATCTTACTAAAAACATGCTAGCATCATGCTAAACATGCTAATATCTTACTAAAAACATGTTAGCATCATACTAATCATACTAATATCTTACTAAAAACATGCTAGCAACATGTTTATCATGCTAGCATCATGTTAGCAACTGGTTTATTATGCTAGCATCATGCTAATCATACTAATAACTTAATAAATCATGTTAGTATCATGCTAAATATACTAATATCTTATTAAAAACATGCTAGCAACATGTTTATCATCCTAATATCTTACTAAAATCATGCTAGCATTATGTAAACAACATGTTTATCCTGCTAGCATCATGTTGGCAACAGGTTTATTATGCTAGCATCATGGTAATCATGCTAATATCTTACTAAAAACATGCTAGCATCATGCTAATCATACTAATATCTTACTAAAAGCATGCTAGCATCATGTTAATCATCCTAATATTCTACTAAAAACATGCTAGCATCATGTTAATCATGCTAATTTCTTTATGAAACCATGTTAGCATTATTCAAGCAACAGGTTTATCATGCTAGCATCATGCTAGCATCATGCTAATCATGCCACCATATTACTAAAAACATGCTAGCATCATGCTAATCATGTTAATATCTTGTTAAAAACATGTGAGCATCATGTTAATCATGCTAATTTCTTTATGAAACCATGTTAGCATTATTCAAGCAACAGGTTTATCATGCTAGCATCATGCTAGCATTACGCTAATCATGCCAACATATTACTAAAAACATGCTAGCATCATGCTAATCATGTTAATATCTTGTTAAAAACATGCTAGCATCATGCTAACAATACGTAATAGTGTTGTACTTGTTGTGATAGTGTTGTAATTGTGTTGTACATTTTGTAATAATGTTGTAATAGTGTTGTATGTGTTGTAATAGTGTTGTAATAGTGTTGTAATAATGTTGTACATGTTGTAATAGTGTTGTAATAGTGTTGTACATGTTGTAATAGTGTTGTAATAGTGTGGTAAGTGTTGTAATAGTGTTGTAATAGTGTTGAAATAGTGTTGTACATGTTGTAATAGTGTTGTAATAGTGTTGTACATGTTGTAATAGTGTTGTAATAGTGTGGTAAGTGTTGTAATAGTGTTGTAAGTCTTGAAATAGTGTTGTACATGTTGTAATAGTGTTGTACATGTTGTAATAGTGTTGTACATGTTGTAATAGCGTTGTAATAGTCTTGTAATAGTCTTGTAATAGTGTGGTAAGTGTTGTAATAGTCTTGTAATAGTGTTGAAATATTGTTGTACATGTTGTAATAGTGTTGTACATGTTGTAATAGTGTTGTAATAGTGTGGTAAGTGTTGAAATAGTGTTCTAATAGTGTTGTAATAGTGTTGTACATGTTGTAATAGCGTTGTAATAGTGGTGTAATAGTGTGTGAAAGTGTGTAATAGTGTTGTAATAGTGTTATGTGTTGTAATAGTGTTGTAATAGCGATGTAACAGTGTTGTACATGTTGTAATAGTTTTGTAATAGTGTGTAATAACATTGTAATACATTTCCAACCCCACTACACAGTCATTCCTGCCACGAAAAAAATACTAGTGGCGGCAAGAACAATTCACACAATTTCTCCAGAAATTGTACCTATTCTAGTTAAATATAAATGATCAAACAAATTTATAGGCCATGATTATAGTCTTCCATATTTAATTATGTAATTACTGCATACTCTACACTTTTTCTATATTGACTTTTATTGATGTAAAGCACTTTGAGCTGCATTCCTTGTATGAAATGTGCTATATAAATAAAGGTTTATTATTATTATTATTCTAATATAATGTACATATAAAATCCAATGAAAAATACTTTAAGGTTGTGTCATTAATTATTCTCAAATATTTATTTTTTCATGCAAGCATAGACTGTAAAAAATGCTCGCGAGCCATATGGGCATTCTGTGGCTCGATGGAAGGATAAAATAAGCCAATCACAATTTCTAAAACATTTCCATCATAATCGAAGCTATTATGCGAATGTAGGCTGGCAAGAGAGGCAGTGTCTCCTCAAAACAACTGGATGAGACAATAATCGATATTATAGAAAAATAAGAACAATGCAAATACTGAAAAATATGACATTACAAAGTGTAAAAAGCACTTGTTTTTATAAAGTAACACTGTCTACTGCTCATACACAATAATCCTTCACAGAAGAGGACCAATTAATTGAGATGATAGCAACTCCACAGAAACGCCCTGGACAGAACGCGGGTGTAGCTACTGTAGAATACGGCAGGAGGAACGCTCCAGAACGAGTGGAAATGGCCAACATTCATCTTCCTTGGGAGCAGAAACTGACATCTAAAGAAAGTTTTGTCTTTTAAGTTTAAAACAACTGAATTTCTGGATTCTGTTGAAAAATGAAAAATGAAACATTTAAAAATGGATACTGCAAAAATTGAAAAAAGGATACTGCATTTGTATTTCGATTTTTCGTGTATGGCTACTTTCATAATTATTTAGGTTGCAAGACCACAGCGAAAGAGGCAGCAAAACAGGCAGCGCAAACAGTTGTTGTTGAGGCGAGCAGATGCACTAAAATGCACTAAACTTTGTAATTTAATATAAATTATCAAACAACATTATAGGCCATGAGTATAGTCTTCTACATGTCATTCTGTAATTACTGCATATTTAACTCTTTTTTTCAATATTGTTTCTAATATAAGCTACAAATAAAATCCAATGAAAAATACTTTAAGGTTGTGTCATTCATTATTCTCAAAATGTAATTTTTTTTCATAGTAATGAAATAATGACATTATAAGCAGATTTACTCTCTGTATCCTATTATATGTTTCCGTTTCCTGGCAGAAGTTGCCAGATTCAGATTCAACATTTCAGATATAACATTACACAAAAATGTGTATCTTTAACTTTATGAAAAATATATATGAAAATATATGAAAAAAAACTTCTACAGCATGTATATATCCTTTGTTTTTATATATATATTTATATAAATAAGTAGTTAAATAACATTTGGGATTGAATTTACAAGTGTTGCATTTTATATCAGAAAGAGTGAGAATCAGATGAATCCATTTGAAATCTGCCTGAGAATTGCCATAGGCAATCTGCTATAGGCCTCTGAATGTACGAAAATATTCAGGTGAGCAAGCAAATATTGTTCTTCACCAGCTCAGATAGTAGCACGGCACTATAGGCTATGAACTTAGATTTTTCGTTAGATTTATTTGTTTATTCATATGATTAATCTGTTTTAAGCTAAGAAGACATGCTGTCAAGTCCGAAAATGTATAGATGGAATGAACACTGTGTGAGATGCAATAGTTTCCTTCAAACCATTTGCAAGCTTTATTTGAATGTCAATGGAAATAGCAACATTCCTGTGTGGGGTTTTTATTTGTGCAGATGTGCTCAATGGAAGCACTATAGCCTGCCACGATCAGTTCGTTCAACACCGCGGACAGAGGAGTGAGGGGGTGGAAGAGGGGCCATGAATATAGGCCTACCTGCATTCTGATGATAGGATACAAGAAGGCAATGCTTGGAAACGGGACAAGTTTGCTGCACTCTCAGGCTATCATTCATTAAAATAAGGTTTCACAAAATCCCATTTTAATATATCCAGGACACACAGGGAAAAAACATGAGTAATACTGAATGAAACCGAAACTACTAAATGAAGTACATAGACAGTACATATACAACTATACTTCTAATAGATGAATTCTTTTTTTTACATTATACATCTTTAAAACAAAACATGTTTTACACAATGCCTCTAATTCTCTCATCTCTAATTAGCAAACACAAAGACAAATGTTTGACGTGAAATTGTTTTATTTTCAGTACGAAAAAGGGAAAAATGAATACTGCTGACTAATATTTTAAAACCAGAAAATACTTCCAAGGGTGCATCTCATATACTATCCATGAAATAAACTAAGCTGTGAGTGTTCCTTCACACCGGTTTACCGCAGCTTTATAGAAAATATATATAATAGGCAAGGCGGGCAGTGTTTAGTTTTTTACTGTAAAATATCCAGGAAACAGGGAAAATGAATGAGACACAGGCTTCCGTGAATGAAATGGCAAAACATTGAGCTTTAGCCGCACTATACCCTAT